>JAYESA010000019.1:111793852-112013852 GCA_036927795.1 Iris macrosiphon | reverse complement strand
TCATATTTCTGGCCTCTATTCTGGAATCACCTACTAGCAGCATCACATCGTAACTCACAACAGACATCACTCATATTTCTGGCTGGACTCATACTTGATTTGCGTGTTGGGTCTTGGATTCACTTGTACTAGTTGGGGCAGAGAAATACTCGAGTAGACATGTAAATATTCCCAACTGGAATCACTGGAATCACCCCTTCGTGTCTAATCTGGAATGATAGCAGCCGCGTACCCAGTGCGCGGTGAGCCGTACTTACCCCTAGCCGTTTACATGTCGAAATAGGTATTTCAAAGACACGAGTTCATTCTTTCTAGTCTGGACTCTCTTGTATTTTCTTGACTGGTCTCACTTATATATTTCTGGACTTGACTCATTGTATTTTACTCTTGCTGGACTTACTTCACGTTATTGTGCACACACTTGATCTTAGTTTAGATTTCTTGTATCCTGCAGTCATTACTATCTTGCTTCTGATTTTCATGCATCTTTACCTTTATGCACCATTGATATATATATATATATATATATATATTTTCTTGTTAATACTTTATTTCCTTCCCCTTGCTACTTGCTACAACTGCTTTATAGTTTTTATCATTTAACTGAAACTGCTGTTAGAGGTGTACTCGCTCCAATCCTGACTGGATATATTTTTCAGAGGATCTGGAAGATTGGTGTCTGACATTTTATGGACCTCAGCCTGTCGATGGTACAGACAGGGACCCCCTAGTTCATGAGTGATTTTCGAGTTGGTAGCCGGGATCACTAGGACCTCAGTTTTCTTTATTAGCTTTTGGTATCGAATTTGTCCCCGGATTTTGGTTTGAGACTTGTATTATATTTGATTGTGGGTACTGTTGTATTATTATTATTGTTGTTTTAGTAGTAGTAGTTGTAGACTTTGTAGTTGTTAGACTTCTTTGTTATCTTATCATGCTTAGATTCGTGATTGAATACTTGTGATTATCTTATCATATTGCTCCTCCGTTTGGAGTTGAAATCTTGACAGGTACCTATATTATTGTGTGAGATTGTTAGCTAGATAGTAGACCTAGACAGCGTTCTATTGCCGATGCTGCGGCGTAGGCTGCACGTACCCATGACTCATGCCCGATTTTTGAGTTCGGGTCGTGATAAGCAATTATACTACGGCATTATTCATTATTCAATAAATTAAATAAGTACAATATAATACTATAATTATGAAAATTTTGTGTTACCATAATGACTTAATAGTCATATTTTGTATTGGTGCAATTTTCATGAGAATGTTTATTATAGCTTTTTACAATCACCAACTTTCTCCTTTAACATGACGTCTTGCCGCAAATCGTTCCACCTATATGATTAAAACAAGACTTTGGTATCCAGGATTTGGATCCATAGTGATTAATTTTTGGAACCCATATAAACATATTCATATTCACTAATCTTCGTATTTTGCAAAAGTGTGAGGAGTGTCCTATCAATCCACAATAGTGGCATATAATAGTGTTGTTTGGGTTAAAACTAGGTGCATAAGCATGATATGTCACGTGATTATTTTTCTTTGGTCTGGTGTAGATAAAGGCGTGATTATTTAATTTAGTAATCATCTTATCTCTCTTATGTGAGTCTCTTGTGTCCTTTTGTTTGGTCAAGTATCGTGTGTGTCCAGTGCTAAATTAGGCTATAGGTTGTATAACCTGTTTACCCAGTCTGTTCTCTAACTTTTTAGAGCTAACAAGTAATTCATCATACTTAGCAGAAAGATCATTAATCTTAAGTGAGGCATTAGAGTACTTTTCATTTTCCTGTTTTATGTCCTCCTTAAGTTTAGCATTTTCTTGATTCTTTTCATCAAAGCAGTCAACAGCTTCTTGTAAGCTAAGCTTAAGTTTGGAGATTTTAATCGATTCATCAGACGTGGAGTTTTCTTTAGCTTCCTTAAGTAAGCAAATAAGCTGATTATTCTTAAGCTGATAAGATTTGATATCTTTTCGAGCTTGCTTATAGTTATTTCTAAGCTTATTAAAGTCTTCAAATAAATTATTAAAAGTATCAGACAATTTATCATACAAAATATATTTTGCTAGTGAATCATCATTTACATTAAACACAAGTCTACCGTATCTTGAAGGTTTTTGTCATTCTTGTACTGGATGTTTGTATCAGTTCCATAACTTACAATATGACATAAGTCAGAAGTTTCTTTATTGCTATTACTGTTGCTTGGAGTATCAACATCTTTCTCTATACTTGCTGCATGCTTAGTAGGACTCAAGCTTGTTATGTCTTGAGGTCTTTCTTCATCGTCTTTACTGTCGCTCTCATATGTTTCTTCCAGCATTTTCCATATTTTATGTGATATTTTGCACTTGAAAATGTGTTTGAATTCATGTTTGCCTAGAGCACAGTAGAGCATGTACATTATTTTTGTATCATCGCTTGCTGCTTTCTTTTTATCTTTGGTATATTCATCATCTGCTTTGTCAACTCTTTTGTAACCATTAGTAATATAAGTCCATAAGTTAAAGCCAAAAGATTTTAGAAAATCACTCATGTGTATTTTCTAGAATAAATAGTTAGTGCTGTTAAAAATATATAGCTTATCAAGGAGTTGGCTTTCACCATTGATGGAAAAGAGTGATCATGTTGTTTTTATATGTTATACTCTTTGGATGTTAATCCGGTAATCAAGAGAACTTGCTCTGGTACCAATTGAAGGAGCAATTGGTATGAGCAATAGTTTCTATAAAGAGTACATGCTCTGATACCAATTATAGGACCGTGTATGACAACTCTAGAGGGGGGTGAATATAGTTTATGTATGCAGCAGAATAAAATCACATGTTAAAAAATTATTCTATGGCATGCATTGGTGATCAACTACTAGCAGTTAGAATATAAGACGTATATACGCAGTAGAGTGAGAGAAAGTAAACGCAAACACCAAGATGTATACTGGTTTTTCTCTGAGAGGAATAGTCCAGTCCCGAGAACTCAAGCTCAAAGTTTTATCCACTATAATCACCAATAGTTAATCACAAGCTTTGATCCAAAGGCTTTTCACTTCTTTACATCATGAGGTTTGATCTGAAGTCTCGCAACTTTACAGCTAGAGAAAGAGAGAAACTGATGGAGCCAAGCTCTTTACAATTCTGTAGACTATTAGACCGAGACCACACATGGCACTAGAAAGGCTAGGGAGTTTCTCTTGGAGATGGAAAAGTTAAAGCTCAGATGTTTGCTCATAATATGATAGAATGATTAAGAGAAGATGAATGAGTAGGAATATAGAAATCCAATCATATTTATAGTGTGTTGGCAAATAGAATTCGACCAAAATTTGGATGGGGCTCAATTCAAAGTTTTGAATATTGGGCCAGGAAATCAGGGATATTACTATTGTATTAATTTCATACCAAAGGGTTAACCGAGTTCGGTCTGAGTTCGGCATAAATTCGGCCCGAGTTCGATTTCTATATATGGTAGACTTTGTTAATGAATATGGCCTAATTTGGTGGATAGGTTCGATGGTTTATTTGAGTGGACTAGGTATCTGGGTATAGGTACTTTGAGTGGACTAGCTATCTGGGTATAGTACTGACGGAGTTTGTATCTGCTTTATTTGTATTTTAGATCTAATGTTTGATGATTATCAGAATCAGGTTGACTGTGACCACTTTATGCCAACATGATGTATCTACGTCTATGATGTAGTAGGTGACTTCTGTTTTTACGTCGCTGATCTGGCATTTCAGGCAGATTTTGCCCCGAAGGTAGCTCCTTCTTTTGTTGAATCCACTGATGGCGATATTGGTGGCCGCTAGATGATGCATCGGGATTTCCAGGATCTGAAGCAAACTTCTCGGGATGATACTAATCGACGATCCTGGGTCAATATGCATCTGGTCCACCTTGATGTCACCAATATATCATATATAGTACAGTGGTCAATCGTGCCTATTATGTTTGAGCAACATATACTATTGCGAGAAGGTAATATTGGGTATCGTATCCATGGCGTTGTTGTAATACGAACAAGCAGCAGGAACTTTGGCTGGGGGCTTGACTTGCGCCAGGTAGATATCGATATTCTGTAATATCACACTCAGGGCAGCCTGAGTGTCTTTGGAGAGCCGCAAAAGCTCAAATAGTAAAAAATTTGCTGGAGTATTGGCTAATTGCGCTAAGGTATCAAAGTTATAGGGCCTTTCCACCCCTTGTGGTGCATCCTTGCACAGCGGTTTATCAAAGCGTATTTTTTTCTGATTTGACTTGTCCTCTGGCGGAGGCTGAGATGGCCCAGCACCAGTGGTGGTAGACAACCGGAGGTGTATCTTCATTTATCGGTTGGTATATTATGCCTGACCTTGTTGTACCTGCTGCCAGCTCTTCAACCGAGGAGAAAACTATAAACAGGATTTAGATTTTCTGCCCATGGGCTTGGCGGTGGCGGATGTCACCGGCTGCATCAAGTCTAGCACGAGGTCAGGATTGACAAACATAACTTTCCCACATGGTATGGCAAGAGATATTAGACTGGCCGTCTGGTCACGAGCTGGTGGAAGGTTGACCACCTCTATAGTTGCCTTTGGGACTGGGATCACTCCGTCCTGGGCTTCTGTCGGTGGAAAGTTGCCAAATTAGAGGGACACTATTTTGGCGGTGACCGTCACATCGTTGAAGTCCACGGAAAGGGCCTTGGTATCGATCAGGCGTTGGATGTACCACTTCAGGGTATAGCACTCCTGTGTTGGGTGGTGGACGTATCGGTGAAGGTTACAATACATTGGTTTGTTAATTTTTGTCGCTTCAGATTGACGTCTGACATCGAGGAGTCAAATTTTTCCTCTCTGCATCAGCATGTCGAAGATGGGTTTGACATCCCCATCTTCGAAAGAGTAAGTCTCCTTTAGTTTTGGAGGCTCTACCTACTTTTGCTCAGGCTTATTGGTGAAGGTAGCGACCATAGCCTGTTTCTCATTTCCATCACGGTTGTAATTGCCGTTGTTACTGTTATTATTGTTGTTGTTGGGGTTGGGACATTTCCTTTTGTCCTCAGTTGTAGGGATATGGATCCCATGTTTCGGTCATTCTTCAGCTTTTTTTCAGCGTTGATGACGCTTACGATGAATATCGTCAGTCCTTAAACTGGGTGTCATCCATCCAGAGGCTGACTGCCGGAAGTAGGTTCCTTTGGCATATTTCCATTAGCGTCGCTTTGGGGTTGCCAGGGGGCAGTCTTATAGCTATCCTTCAGAATCGTTCGATGTAGTTATGAGCTAGCTTCTTTTCTCCCTGGGCGACAACCATCAGGGAAGACATCGCCATATCATGTCCTGGCTCGTAGAATCTTTTAAAGAAAATACTATTGAGATCGTCGAATAATGATATGCAATTTTTTGACAAGCTACAGAACCAGTTGAAGGCTACTCCCGCCAATGCCCGGACAAAGAGCCTGGTAAGGATGGCATCATTATGGGGTAGGTGCCATGTTGTTGTCTCGATGTAACTCATGTACCGACGAGGGGAGGACTTCCCGTCAAATGTGTCTATGTTGAAGGGCTTGTACCTAGGTGGGTACGGTATGTCCCTCCATTCAAGCGGGCATGGTTGGCGTACTCCGAGATCGCGGAGTGAGTTTTAATTACTCATAGAGTCTAGTCGAGCTCGGAGTTCTCGGACCTCTTTCATTGCTTCCTTAGCCTCGTCTGTTGCCGAAAGGGCTGAAAAACCAGGTTGGGGAGGATTGTCGCAGATGGGTGGAGCTATTGTGCTTGAATCCATGTTAGTCCCGGGATCCAAGTTAGCTGGCACAGAGGTTCTTTTTGGCTGAGAGGCCAAGCTTGCCTTGATTTCTAATATTGTTTGGGTCAAGTCTTTCATCGATGCATTCATGGTCTGCATCATGTTCTTGAGAGCCTCCAGGCACTGTCGGTCACTAGGGGCGTCATAGTCATCCCTAGCAATGTATATCATCCTCACGTGGGGAGAAATAAACAGGGCCGTGGATGTCGCACTCTCCGTCTCGGACCCTTGCAGTAAGACGTCTTCAAGGAAGACTAGCAGCGTTGTGTCCTCTTCAGATTCGTAAGAGTTTATGTTATCTCTGTGAAAGTAGCCATTCCCAGGCGTATATCTATCCCGCGTATTTATCATGCTTCTACACCTGCACTAGTCACTTCTCCGGTGATTGGAGTGTCAGCTACTTTCAGAGGTCCACCACCTAATCAGTGGACTATGCCAGCTGTACCTGAGGGGCTTCCACCTCCACCTCCTGTGCCAGTAGAGGCATCACAGATGTTTACACTATTTCGTGAGATGCTCGAGGCACAGAGGGCTCTGTCAGAGGCACATCAGAGGCAGACCGACGTTCTACGGCAGGGCATCGAGAGTGCTCATCAGCTTGCTCATGCTGTAGTTGAGAGAGAAGTTCCGATCCAGCAGCAGGATGTTCCTTAGGTTGCTCAGCTTTGGCCAGACAATATTTAGGACTTCAAGAAACTGGAGCCTGGGGTTTTCAAGGGGATAGAGGGCATCGTCTATGCTGATGATTGGCTCGAGGACATTGAGCATCTTATGAGGGTGTCCCGTCTTTCTGAAGATCTGAAGGTTGAGGCGGTAGGACTTCATCTGTTCGACGTCGCTCGCACTTGGTTCAGGAATAAGCCGGTTCTGGTTGACGCAGGACAATCTTGGGAGGTATTTAAGGACCTTTTCAAGAAGAAGTTTTTTGCCCGGGCAGACAAGCTAGACTTGGGGAGACAATTTGAGAGTCACATTCAGGAGAGCATATCTGTGTAGGAGTATGTTGCGGAGTTCGGCAGGTTGAGCCGATTTGTAGAGTATCTAGTGACGGAGCGGAAGGTTCGAGCTATTCGTTTCCGTGAGGGTCTAAACTGGAAAGTAAAGATTCTCATTCCGTCTTTTTATAAGAAATACTCGGTGATACCTGCGGAGGCACGCAAGGTTGAGCGGGAGTTGGGTTTGAAGCCCAAGAGAGACCGTGATTCTTTTCTGGGGGCCAACGGTAGTGCAGTATCTGCCAAACGTCCTCATTTCCAGTCCATATCTTTCCAGCAGCCACAGCAGAACCAGACTCCAGCTAGGGCACCTTTTCACCAGGTACCTCAGCAGCAGAGACAGTTACGGCAAGCTCCATGCAACTACTGCAAGAAGCCCAGCCATATCTGGAAAGTTTGTAGGAGGAGGTTGGGAGTATGTTTGTATTATGGTACTGAAGGGCATCAATCGAGGGAGTATCCTCGTCGTGCAGTTCAGGGGGCAGCTTTAGCTCTGAGGGCACAGATAAGGCCACCTTCAGCACAGCCGAGGGGACCGCTTTCGACACAGCAGTAGCATTTTGTCCAGCATCAACAGCATGGAGGTGCACGTCAGGGACGAGCATTTGCTATGACCGTCGAGGAGGACGAACCCACCAGAGATGTCATCGCAGGTTCTATTCTTCTTGATTCTATTCCAGCTTTAACTTTGTTTGGTAGTGGTGCTTCCCATAGTTTTGTATCTGTTTCTTTTGCTCTGAAGCATGGTTTGGTAGCTGAGTCTTTGCTTAGGACTTGCAAGATCATGACCGGGGGAGGCATTATCTGGGTTAATGATATTTGCAAGGATCGGAGAGTTACTCTGGAAGGCCGGGAGTTGAGTGTGTATCTACTTGTAATGCCACTTCCGAACTATGATATTGTACTCAGGATGGATTGGTTTAGTAGGCACCGTGCTAGCATAGATTGTAGAGGAGGTAGAGTATTGTTTGGTTCGCCAGGAGAGACAGAGTTCGAGTTTGCTAGAGGAGCTACAGAGCAGGAAGAAGGCATTATTGTGGAGCTATGGTGGAAGACAAGGAGTTGCCACATCCGTTGATAGTAGAGTTCTTGGATGTGTTTCCTGAGGAATTGTCAGGATTGCCGCCAGATCGAGATATTGAATTTTCTATAGACTTGGTGCCAGGTGCAGAACCAATTTCGCAGCATGTCTATAGAGTAAACAACAGCGAGCTGGTAGAGTTGAAGAAGCAGGTGGACGAATTACAGGATAAGGGGTTTATCAGATCGAGTTCTTCACCATGGAGAGTCCTGGTATTGTTTGTACCGAAGAAGGATGGATCGGTGCGCATGTGCATTGATTACAGGGCTTTGAATAATCTCACTATCAAGAATAAGTATCCTTTGCCACGTATTATTGATCTGTTTGATCAGTTGAGTGGTGCAAAGGTGTTTTCTAAGATAGAATTGAGATTAGGCTACCATCAGGTGAAGGTGAAGCCGGAGGACATACCGAAGACTGCTTTTAGAACTCGGTATAGTCAGTACGAGTTTATGGTGATGCTGTTTGGTTTGACTAATGCACCGGCAGTATTTATGAACTTGATGAACAAGGTGTTCCACCAGTACCTTAACAAGTTCGTGGTGGTGTTCATTGACGACATACTCATATACTCGAGGACACCAGAGGAGCATGAGGAGCATTTGAGGATTGTGTTGGATGTGCTGAGGAAGGAGACGTTGTATAGGAAGTTGTCCAAGTATGAGTTTTTCTTAGACAAGGTAGGATGCTTGGGGCATGTTGTGACTGGTGATGGTATTTTAGTGGATCCGAAGAAGATTTCAGCAGTGGAATCTTGGAAGACTTCGAGTTTGGTAGCAGAGATCAGGAGTTTCTTGGGATTGGCGAGCTACTACAGGAAGTTTGTGCAAGATTTTTCGAGGATTGTCGAGCCGATGACCAGACTCACAAGAAAGGATGTGGAGTTTGTTTGGATGGAGGATTGCCAGGTTGCTTTTGAGGAGTTGAAGAAGAGGTTGACGTCTGCCTCTATTTTGATGTTGCCATCAGGGTCCGGAGGTTTTACTATTTATAGTGATACATCGGGGAAGGGTTTGGATTGTGTTCTTCAGCAGCATAGGAAAGTGATTGCCCACGCATCCAGGCAATTGCGTCCTCATGAAAAGAACTATCCTACCCATGATTTGGAGTTGGCAGCAGTCATATTCACTCTAAAGTTGTGGAAAAATTATTTGTACGGAGAGCGTGTGGAGATCTTCACATACCACAAAAGCTTGAAGTACGTTTTCACGCAGAAGGAGTTGAACATGAGGCAGCGTCGGTGGTTGGAACTGATAAAGGATTTTGATATCTCTTTACAGTATCATCCTGGAAAAGCAAATATAGTTGCCGATGCTTTGAGCAGGTATCCGGTAGCTATATTCTTAACACAGGATCGATATTTGTTGGATGACTTGGAGAGCTTGGGCATTAACGTGATTGTTCTTGGTTATGCTATGCAGATGTAGGAATTACAAATACATTCAGATTTGATGGACAGGATCAAGGCAACACAGTATGAGGATGTATCTCTAAGGAGTATCAGAGCTCAAGTGAGAGAAGGATTGGAAGATAATTTTACTATTGCAGAGGATGGATCTTTGAGGCATGGAGATAGATTGTGTGTGCCTAATGGGGAGCTACGTGAAGAGGTACCGCAGGAAGCACATCGCTCTCAGTATTCCATGCATCCAGGTGCTAACAAGATATATCGGGATATGCGAGAGAGTGTGTAGTGGTATGGCATGAAGAGAAAAGTGGCACAGTTTGTATCCCGATGTTTAGTGTGCCAGCAGGTAAAAGCCGAGAGGCAGAGGCCAGGAGGTTTACTTCAGCCATTACCCATTCCAGAGTGGAAGTGGGAGCACATTACTATAGATTTTGTGTCCGGACTTACAAGATCTCCATGAGGGAAAGACGCGATTTGGGTCATCGTTGATAGGTTGACCAAGTCGGCCCACTTTTTGCCTTTCAAGGTGGGTTTGTCTACAGAGAAGCTGGCAGAAATGTATGTGAGGCAGATCGTTAGGATACATGGAGTTTCCGTCAGCATAGTCTCAGATCGGGATAGTCGTTTCACTTCTCATTTCTGGAGGAGTTTGCAGGAGAGTTTGGGCACTCAACTCAAGTTCAGTAATGCATATCATCCCTAGACAGATGGACAGTCAGAGAGGACTATTCAGACTCTCGAGGATATGTTGCACACTTGTGTACTAGATTTTGGGGGTTCTTGGGAGGACCATCTCCATTTGGTAGAGTTTGCTTACAACAACAGTTACCAGGCCAGTATAGAGATGTCACCTTTTGAAGCTCTGTATGGTCGGAGGTGTCGTACTCCCTTGTCTTGGAACGATATTGGAGAGAGAGTTTTGCTTGGGCCAAAGTTGGTTGTGGATGTAGCAGAGAAGGTTCAGTTGATCAGAGACAGACTTCAAGTGTCGCAGGACAGACATCGGCATTGGGCCGATAGCCATCGGAGACCTTTGGAGTTTGAGGTATAGTTTAGATTTTTATTTTGTGCTTGTTCTTGGTTGTTTGATATAGATTAAGTTCTTAAGGTGGTAGTTTGTTCTAGGTGGGTGGTTTGGTATTTCGGAGGATTTCTTCGACAGGAGGCACGATTCATTTCGGAGGAGGCGGGAAGCTTAGTCCGCGATTCATCGGACCTTTCACTCTTCTAGAGAGGGTCGGTGCAGTTGCTATATCTCCAGCCATATCAGTGTCGGCATATCCAAGCAGCTTCGGCTCATCACTACCAAATGAAAGTCTCTAATCGATAATACCCTGAAGATATAATAGAATCCACTTGACCCCACTCTAATGTACCCTTCCAGGATTTAAAGTGTACCTTCTAACTGTGCCGACTATCTGAGCAATGTCTGGTCTCGTACATACCATAGCATATATAACACTCCCCATAACTGAGGCATATGGAATCCGCTCCATATCTTCCTTCTCATCCTCGGTAGATGGACACTGCTCCTCAGTGAACTTAAAGTAAGACGAAAGGGGGTTACTCACTTTCTTCGATCCGTACATCCTGAAATGATAAGTACCCGTTTAATATATTTCTTTTGGGACAAGTGTAGCAGCTTGGACTCTCTCTCTCTCTCTCGGCTGATCTCCATCCCAAGAATAGTCTTCGTTTTGCCCAAATCCTTCATAGAGAAGGTCGCGCTCAGTTGGCGCTTTAACTCTGCTATCTTGGTGGCATTCTGACCCACCAACAATATGCCATCAACATAAAGCAATAAAATAATGAAATCATCCTCGGCAAAGTACCTCACAAAAATATAATGATTCGACGTCGTCGGTGCATAGCCATGCTCCCCCATAAATGACTCAAACTCCCTTTACCACTGTCTTGAAGCCTGTTTCAGACCATATAAGCTCTTTCTCAACCGACAGCCCAAATATGACTTGCCCTTCTCACAAAATCTCTCTGGATGCTCCATGTACAATTCCTTCTCAAGATCACCATGGAGGAATGCCGTCTTTACGTCCATTTGCTCAACCTCCAAGTCAAAACTGGCTTCCAATGCTAGCACCACTCGTATAAATGACTGTTTGACGACTGGCAAAAAGATCTCATCATAATCTATGTCTTTTCGCTGACCGTAGCCTTTAACTACCAGCCTCACTTTGTATCGAAGGTGAGTCGCATCATTTGTCTGCTTCACTTTAAACTCCTATCGATTCTTTATAGTCTTCTTGCCCTTTGGCAATCGTACCAGATCATAAATAGAGTTATCCTCCAAGGAACCCATCTCTTCCTGCATTGCCTCCATCCACTTCTGCCTGTGTTCGTCTTTCATACCCTCTGTAAAACTTTCAGGTTCTTCTCCGTCAGTCAGTAGTACATACTCACCCGGTGAGTATCTCGTAGATGATCGATGCTCTCTATCGCTCCTCCTCAACGGAACCACTGGTGCTGGCTGTATATCTGCAAACTTCTCCCCTCATGGAAATGCCACTTTGGTTTGCTCATCCTCCTGAGGGTCACCCTTACCACCATCAGCAGGCTAATGATCAAGGTTGGGAGCAACTCCATGTACTGGCTTTCCCATAACTGGATCCTCTACGATGTCCTCTGGAAACTGCTCGAAGTGAAATAACTCTAACTCAGGCAATTCCTCAGCCTCAGAAGGCATCTCGGAATCTTGAGTGTTAGTCATGGTCTGATCCTTGATGACTACCACATCCCTACTTCTATAGAGCTTTCTTTCCACTCGATCGTAGAGTCTATTGCCAAACTCATCCTGACCATAGCCGACAAAGATGCACCATCTTATCTTTGGCTCAAGTTTGGATCTCTCGTCCTTAGGTATATACACGAAGGCCTTACAACCTGTAAACCTCCTCGACAAATTTAGGGTTTAATTTGAATTAAACCGAGAGACTAGGATTTATTTGAATTTAATTAGAATTTATGTGCGATAATTATAGGTACCCCTCTGACTATTGTGTAATCTTAGATACTCATCCTTTCGTCACCTCCTAGCTACACGATATTCGAGTAAAAAGAACGTCAAGCGCACTGCATTTAACCTATTTAAATTGAGGCTAATTTTACCTCAAGAACTTAACCAAGCCCACAACACTCGTTCACATGGACCGGCCCCACCTCAATGGGACCAGATAGGCCCATGTCCCACGGACAGCCCATAAATCCCCTTCCATATAAATACACATGTTCCTACTAAAACCCTAAAAACAAAACCATCACCACCATCTCCAAACCCTAGCCGAACCCTTGTGAGCACCACCCCCTCCTTTTCTTCGACTTCACAACCAACCCACTACCACCTAAAGCCGCCACTCCCATTGCCCGATCGTCGCCTGCACCTCAGCCCACCGCCCCTCAAAGCCGAACCACCCCTTAGGCCGCCTGCAACCGCCCTCACGCTCACCATCACCAATATCCCCCGCCTAACCCGACTGCTCTCGACCGCCCACAACACCTTCACCCACCATTGATCGCCCGACCCCCCGCGTCGCCTCGACCCGACGGCCACCCCCGCGCTGCCTAGACCCGACAACTGCCGTCGTCGAGGACTACTGCTGCTGCTGCGACTACTGCAACGTAGTACTGCCGCTGCCGCTGCTGATCACCACCGTCGACGCCGGAGCTCCCCTCGCCGTAGAACATCCAGAGTTTGAGTGCAGGCCCCACTATCAACCTCGAATAGGTAAACCTCGTGGATTACTTCTCCATGGTAACATGCATGGTTGTATCATCGTGTTATTATGGTGTGTCGTGCGTTGTATGTGGACACAAAACCAATTATGTGGAACCCTAGATATGAGTATGTATGCTAAATTGATTTAAAATAATAATTAATAGATGATAATTACCCCAATAGTCGGACTTGTTATAAGCACTTATAATTTACCAGAAATATGGACATTTACCTAGTGCATTTAACATGGAAACTAAATGACGGGTAATTCAACAAGACGTAATGTAGCTTCGTAAAACCATAGACATAGTAATTATTGTCTCAAGACGCACGTTAACCGAGGATAGAATGCATGTACACCCTAGCTACGTGCACACGTGACGCTGTATTCGATCAGCCGTGATCTTGCGACAATATCTAAGAACAGCGTCATAAATTATATATGTTTTTGCATTAGTGTGTGATATAGAATTTCTATATTATATTGTATGTTTAGGGTCATTTGATCAGCCAGGAGACACTGCAGGAGCAGGCTATTGGCATTCATATCTTGAGGACTCAGGCAAGATACCTTGCCATATTTACTGTCTAATTTAAATTATGCATAAGTTGTATTGTATTTTTGTTGCTTTCCTTTTATACAACTATGCGCGTCCGAGATTTACTCGGTTGCAGTCGACGGATACGTCAATGATTAGTATACTTGACCTAGATCGTAGTTGACTCACCCTATTGGAGGATACTCTGATATCTTCCGAGACCTGACACTTTTACACGTTCGTGGTGACAATTTCATGTTGGGATGCGGGTTCGCGTGCTCGACAAGCTATCGACTCGTGTGACATGCATCACGGTTAGTAAGTAATTCAGGATTATTTTAGTTTAGAGACTTGGAATTTAGATACGGTGTATGCACGTCGAGTATTCGACTTGAATAAATACATTGGGCGGGGAGGACGACTAGTAGGCATATGGGATACCCCACTTCTTTACACTGACACAGCACTCGGCGGAGTGATACGGACGTATATATATTACTGATACCATGTTCTGTAGAGTGTTGGACGTTACTTGGTGATATTATAGATACCACACTCTATAGAACGTCGGACGTTATTATATTCCTGCGCCCGTGTTATAGGGGGCATGTGTGGCATATACTAGCCGGTTGTCACGACTGGTGAATTACGTCAGCATATGTCTAGCCTACACCTTCCCATATACTCACAGTTGTCCTTATATTGCATTCACTTAGATGGTTAGCACACCCTTTATTGTATTTATTTTATTCAGTATTTATATATGGCATGCTTCTATGTATCTTGTTATATCCCTCTGAGGACCTGGTACCTTTCCAGATTTGGACGAGGCATATTACCCCACAGTATACAGCCCAGGACAAGAGACGAGGTTCGCTACCGCAGAGGAGCTAGAGGTGTTATCGTCAGAGTTTCCGTAATCACTTGGTAGGCCTTCTGCCTAGGATTGGGAGCATCATTATCTAGTCAGCCGATGCCCTAGTCATTACTCTTTTATCTATCATTTCAGTACTTTAATTTTGTCATAGTAGTGGGTTTGTTCCCACCAGCCATTATTGATTGTACTATGATATCTTGAGACTAGTATTTATCTTCCAGCAGTTTATTTAGTATTTCTTGTTGTTTATATTATGGATGAGATTAGTTTACCTGTTGTTGACTGATAGTGGACATGTTAGTATTTATGACAGCGTAGCACTCTTCGTTATGATCCATTAAATTGGGACATCCTCGGAGATGTGTCAGCTGGCTATGGTCACGTGGCCTAGTTCCGTGTATTTTGGGACTGGGGCATAACATAGTTTTAATGGTGGCCCATGCAGTTCTACTTTATCGCTTGTGGTATGATAACATGTCCAACGAGCCTCCAATAGGATAGAAATTACTAGGTCTCATCCACTTTGATTGTGTCTTTGAACTCCCTCCGTATTACTTCTAAATATCTGTATTCTATTTGTTTGATTTTGTCCTTTTTAATGAAGTCCTATCTCTTGCAGCAAGATGAACTTGCGCAGTGGACGAGGAGCACCCAGTACCTCGGTACCAGACAACACCACCCAAAGAGAGGAGGTACCCCAAGGGCAACCCCCGCTACAGACCCCGCTGATACATTGGCACGAGACTTCTCAGAGCGATCCTACACCGCAGTCCGAGGGACAGACTTCCCAGACAATTCCCATGCAGCATTTTGAGGGACATACCTCAGGAGCCACACCCATGCCGCAAACTGAGAGGCCGACATCTGAAGAGACGCCTACTGCACAGCCAGAGGTTCTATTACCACCACCTCCGCCCTACACACCCCAGATGCCACAGCTAGATGGACAGCCATAGATGCTTCAGTTCTTTTAGACCATAATGCAAGCACAGTGGCATCAAACAGAGATATTGAGACAGAGTTTGATGGCAGTACTTGAGCGGACACCTGTCCCAGCACCCGTAGCAACACCCCTACCAGCCCAGACAGGTGGCACTATTAGATGGTTCCAACAGATGGGACCAAATACTTTCTCAGGCAATGAGACTGCAGAACATATCTCCGATTGGGTCGCCAATACGGAGATGCTACTAGAGGCTTCACAACTGCATTCAGACCTTTGGATGACCGTAGTGAGGGCCCAACTAAAAGGCAACGCCCATCACTGGTGGAATTCTATTGAGCACAGTGTAGGCAAGAACCAGACTTGGGAACAGTTCTTAGAATACTTAAATGCGAAGTATATTCCAGCTACAGTCAGAAATGCCCTGTACTCCCAGTTCCTACATCTAGAGTAGAAAAATATGACTGTTGACGCCTATGACGGGATGTTCAGCCGCCTTAGCAGATTTGGTGTCGTACTGATACCCAATGATCTCGAGAAAGTCCAAAGATTTTATCATGGCCTCAATTTCGAGCTATAGAGGTATACCACCACACAGGCAAGGATTTCTTATGAAGAGGTTCTTACAGAAGCGAGAATCCAGGAGGCCATCGTCAGAGGAGCTAGACGTTCCAGCATGACTACACCAAACAGAACCCAGCCCGGAGCAGGAGGACCGATCCGACGTCCCGGAGCACAAACACAACAGAGGGCAGCACCATACCAGCCGAAGGAGCTCCCGACTTGTCACCATTGTGGCAAGAAGGGACACGTCATTAAAGATTATCGAAAGAAGTTGGGATTGTGCATGATATATGGAACGAGTCAACATCTTGTCAGAGATTGTGCACAGCGCAGAGAGGCAGCAACACAGACATGGCAGAGACCAGCAACACCAGTCCGGAGGATACTACCTCCACCAAGAGGCCAGCGCCCACCAGCACCCGGAGGATTTTAGAGGGGACCACCCTTGGCCCCACAGGAGGTACAATTTGATTGGACCGACAACAGACAGGAGGATAGAGGCACGGACAGGCCTTTGTATTAGCAGCTGTTGAGGAGGAAACAAAAGGAGAAGCTATCACAGGTACCATTCTAGTTACATCATTACCTGCAACTGCATTGTTTGATTCTGGTGCTACGCTATCATTTATATCTAGTAGATTCGTAGCAATGCATAGAGTAGCGACTTCCCCCTTACCTAAGAGTTGGAAGATTCTTACCGGAGGAAGTATCGTGCCAGTTACCAACACTATCAAAATATGCTCGGTAGTCGTATATGGTAGAGAGATGAGAGCATGATTCTTGGTATTGCCTATGCCGTACTTTGATGTTGTGCTAGGCATGGACTGGTTAAGCCTGTATAACGCCATACTGAATTACCGGAAGGGTAGCGTCATATTTAGACCTCCAGATCAGCCAGAATTTGAGTACATGCGAGGGACCGTCGAGCAAGGAGTAGGACAGATAGCTAGAACTTGCATGGCTATGGAAATGGTACCCCCACCCATAGTTGTTGAATTCGAAGATATTTTTCCTAAAGAATTGCCAGGCTTACCACCTGATAGAGACGTGGAGTTCACCATTAAGCTAGTACCCGGAGCAGCACCAGTATCTTCTAATGTATACCGATTGGCGAAGAAGGAGTTAGATGAGCTGAAGCTAAAATTAGAGGAGTTGCAGAGCAAGGGATTTACCCGTCTTAGTACATCACCTTGGGGAGCACCAGTGCTGTTTGTACCTAAGAAAGATGGAACAGTACGTATGTGCATTGATTACAGAGCCCTTAATGCTTTGACTATCAAGAATAAGTACCTCTTGTCGCGGATTGATGATTTATTCGACCAGTTGACAGGAGCAGTGGTGTTCACAAAGATTGACTTAAGATCGGGTTATCACCAAGTGAAGGTGCGAAGAGAAAACATTCAAAAGACAGCATTCATGACTCGTTATGGTCACTACGAGTTCTTAGTGGTGCCTTTTGGACTAACGAATGCACCTGCTGTATTTATGAACTTGATGAACATAGTATTCCACCAATACTTAGACCGGTTCGTGGTAGTCTTCATCAACGACATCTTGGTGTATTCGAAGAGACACGAGGAGCACGAAGAGCACTTGAGACTAGTGTTAGAGATGCTGAGGAGAGAGAGGCTTTATGCCAAGCTAAGCAAGTATGAATTTCTCCTAGACCGTATCGCTTTTCTTGGACACGTCATCTCAGGAGATGGTATTTCAGTAGATCCGGCAAAGATTTTATCAGTAGAGACATGGCCAACCCCTACTAATGTCTCGGAAGTGAGAAGTTTCCTAGGACTTGCCGGATATTGCCGGAGGTTCGTGGAGAACTTCGCAAAGATTATAGAGTCGATGACCCGCTTGACCCATAAGGAGCAGGAGTTTACATGGACAGAGGATTGTCAGAAGGCATTCGATGAGCTAAAAAAGCGTTTGACTACAGCACCTATCTTGACCATACCATCTGGACCCGGAGGATTCGTGATCTATAGCGATACATCCAGAAAAGGATTAGGATGTGTCTTGATGCAGCATGGAAAGGTTGTAGCCTATGCCTCTAGGCAATTAAGGACCCACGAGAAGAACTATCCCACTCACGACTTGGAGCTTGCAGCAGTAATCTTTGCTTTGAAGCTTTGGAGATACTACTTAGATGGAGAGAGAGTGAAAATATTCACTGATCATAAGAGCCAGAAGTACGTCTATGCCCAGAAGGACCTTAAACAGAGGCAGAGACGTTGGCTCGAGGTGATGACAGACTTCGAGATTGAGCTGCAGTACTACCCGAGAAAGGCCAGCGTAGTAGCTGACACATTGAGCCGAAGACCCATGACATTCTTCTTGACTACCCAACAACATCTATTGAGAGAGCTAGAACAGATGGGTATAGAAGTCGCTATGCCCGGAGTGAACAGACAGTTATCGAGTTATCAGTTGCAGTCGACTTTAGTAGATAGTATCAAGGCAACTTTGCCGCCAGATGCCAGATTTTAGAGGCTTAGATAGAGGAAAGAGGCTGGAATACAGATAGGACTGCGTATACATGAAGACGAAACTTTGAGATATAGAGATTGTCTCTATGTTCCAAATGGAGAACTTCGTCAGAAGGTACACAGTTCAACCTACTCTATTCATCCAGGAGGCACGAAGATGTATAGGGACTTGAGATAGTACTAAGTGGCATGGAATGAAGAGAGAGATAGCATGTTTTGTGGCGAAGTGCCTGGTGTGTCAGCAAGTCAAGATTAAGCATCAGAGATCTGCAGGGTTGCTTCAACTGCTCCCTATACCGGAGTGGAGATGGGAGCACATCACTATGGACATTATTACGGGCTATCCGAAGAATCCTAGTGGTCGCAATATAGTATGGGTAATCGTAGATAGACTCACCAAGTCCGCACACTTTTTACCCTTCAGAGTTGTACAATCGACGGAGTTCTTAGCAAACATGTACATGAGAGAGATTATGCGCCTATACGGAGTGCCAGTTAACATCGTGTCTGACAGGGATATGAGGTTTACATCTTACTTTTGGCGGAGTATACAAGAGAGTCTCGGTACTCGTCTGAAGTTTAGCACAGCGTATCACCTACAAACAGATGGCCAGTCGGAGCGCACCATTCAGATATTAGAAGACATGTTAAAAGCGTGCATGCTTGACTTTGGAGGATCATGGGAGGACCATTTGCATTTGGTCGAGTTTCCTACAACAACAGCTATTAAGCGAGCATCCAGATGGCTCCCTATGAAGCATTGTATGGAAGGAAATATCGTTCTCCAGTATGTTGGAGTGATATAGGCGAAAGACAGATTCTTGGCACCGAGTTGGTTGTTCATACGGTGGAGAAGGTGAAAAAGATCCAAGGACAACTACGAGCAGCACAGGACAGATAGAAGCATTGGGCGAATGCGCATCGATGACCCTTAGAGTTCCAGGTTAGAGATCACATATTTCTAAAGATCTCGCCTACTCGAGGGACTATTAAATTCGGAGGCAGAGGAAAGCTGAGTCCGAGGTACATCGGACCATTCCATGTGTTAGAACGCATCGGATAGGTTGCTTACAGATTAGCCTTGCCGCAGACTTTGGAAGGAGTCCATGACATCTTCCATGTATCTCAACTGAGGAGGTACATACCGGATCCGAGTCATGTACTTGACCATTCCGAGATCACAGTCGGCCCAAGTTTATCCTACCAAGAGGAGCCTGTTGAGATCCTGGACAGGAGCGAGAAGATACTGCGAGGTCAGACTATTCCCTTAGTTCGCGTCGAATGGAGACATCATGCATCAGGCGAGTCAACTTGGGAACAGGAGGAGGATATTAGACAGCGCTACCCCCATCTCTTCGAAGGACTAGGTACGTATTAGCATTTTTATTTCAGTCAGTAGTTCTTACCATAAGTATGTGTTTAATTTCGAGGACGAAATGCTCTAAGGAGGGTAGATTGTAAACCCCCTCGACCAATTTAGGGTTTAATTTGAATTAAACTGAGAGAGTAGGATTTATTTAAATTTAATTAGAATTTATGTGCGACAATTATAGGTACCCCTCTGACCATTGTGTAATCTTAGATACTCGTCCTTTCGTCACCTCCTAGCTACACGATATTCGAGTAAAAAGAACGTCAAGCATACTACATTTAATCTATTTAAATTGAGGCAAATTTTACCTCAAGAACTTAACCAAGCCCACAAACACTCGTTTACATGGACCAGCCCCACCTCAATGGGACCAGACAGGCCCAAGTCCCACAGGCAGCCCATAAATCCCCTTCCATATAAATACACATGTTCCTACTAAAACCCTAAAAACAAAACCATCACCACCCTCTCCAAACCCTAGTCGAACCCTTGCGAGCACCACCCCCTCCTCTTCTCCGACTTCACAACCAACCCACCACCACCTAAAGCCGCTACTCCCACTGCCCGACCGCCGCCACTACCTCAGCCTACCGCCCCTCAAAGCCGGACCACCCCTCAGGCCGCCTGCAACCGCCCTCACCCTCACCATCACCAATCCAATCATCAACATCCCCCGCCTAACCCGACTGCTCCCGACCGCCCACAACACCTTCACCCACCATTGACCGCCCGACCCCCTGCGCCGCCTCGACCCGACGGCCACTCCCGCACTGCCTCGACCTGATAACTGCCGCCGCCGAGGACTGCTGCTGTTGTTGGGCTACTGCAGCGCTGTACTGCCGTTGCCGCTGCTGCTCACCGCCGTCGACGCCGGAGCTCCCTCGCCGGAGAATGCCCAGGGTTCGAGCGCAGACCCCACGATCAACCTCGAATAGGTAAACCTCGTGGATCTCTTCTCCATGGTAACATGCATGGTTGTATCATCGTGTCATTGAGTTGTGTCGTGCGTTGTACGTGGACACAAAACCAATTATGTGGAACCCTAGATATGAGTATGTATGCTAAATTGATTTAAAACAGTAATTAATAGATGATAATTACCCCAATAGTCGGACTTGTTATAAGCACTTATAATTCACCAGAAACATGGACATTTACCTAGTACATTTAACATGGAAATTAAATGACGGGTAATTCAACAAGACGTAATATAGCTTCGTAAAACCATAGACGTAGTAATTATTATCCCAAGACGTACGTTAACCCAGGACAGAATGCGTGTACACTCTAGCTACGTGCACACGTGACGATGTATTCGATCAGCCGGGATCTTGCGATAGTATCTAAGAGCAGCGTCGTAAATTATGTATATTTTTGCGTTAGTGTCTGATATAGAATTTCTATATTATATTGTATGTTTAGGGTCATTGGATCATCCGGGAGACACTGTAGGAGCAGGCTATTGGCATTCACATCTTGAGGACTCAGGCAAGATACCTTGCCATATTTACTGTCTAATTTAAATTATGGATAAGTTGTGTTGTATTCTTGTTGCTTTCTTTTTATACAACTGTGCGTGTCCAAGATTTACTAGGGTGCAGTCGATGGATACGTCGATGATTAGTATACTTGACCTAGATCATAGTTGACTCACCCTATTGGAGGATACTATGATATCTTTCGAGACCAGACACTTCTACACGTTCGTGGTGACAATTTTATGTTGGGATGCGGGTTCGCATGCTCGACTAGCTATCGGCGTGTGTGACATGCATCACGGTTAGTAAGTAATTATTGAATTATTTCAGTGTAGAGACTTGGCATTTAGATACGGTGTATGCACGTCGAGTATTCGACTTGGATAAATATATTGGGCGGGGAGGACGACTAGTAGGCATATGGGACACCCCACTACTTTACACTGACACCGCAATTGACGGAGTGATACGGACGTATATACATATATTACTGACACCATATTCTGTAGATTGTTGGACGTTACTTGGTGATATTATAGATACCACACTCTATAGAACGTTGGACGTTATTGTATTCCTGCGCACGTGTTATAGGGGTCATGTGTGGCATATACTAGCCGGTTGCCACGACTGATGAATTACGTCAGCATATGTCTAGCCTACATCTTCCCATATACTCACAGTTGTCCTCACATTGCATTCACTTAGATGGTTAGCACACCCTTTATTGTATTTATTTTATTCAGTATTTATATATGGCATGCTTCTATGTATTTTGTTACGTCCTTCTGAGGACCTGGTATCTTTCTAGATTTGGACGAGGCATATTACCCCATAGTATACGGCCCAGGACAGGAGAAGAGGTTCGCTACCGCAAAGGAGCTAGAGGTGTTACCGTCAGAGTTTTCATGATCACTTGGTAGGCCTTCTGCCTAGGATTCGGAGTATCATTATCTAGTTAGCCGATGCCCTAGTCATTACTCTTTTATCTATAATTTCAGTACTTTTATTTCGTCATAGTAGTGGGTTTATTCCCACCAGACATTATTGGTTGTACTATGATACCTTGAGACTGGTGTTTATCTTCCAGCAGTTTATTTAGTATTTCTTGTTGTTTATATTGTGGATGAGATTAGTTTACCTGTTGTTGACCGATAGTGACATGTTAGTATTTAGGACATCGTAGCACTCTTCGTTAGGATCCATTAAATTTGGACATCCTCGAAGATGTGTCAGCTGGCTATTATTACGTGGCCTAGTTTCGTATATTTTGGGACTGGGGCGTGACACAACCAAATACTCGCAGGTGATTGTATGATGGCTCTTTGTCATACCATACTTTGTCAGGCATATCACCCTATAAAGGAGCACTAGGAGATAAATTAATAACATAAGCAGTTGTATAAAGTGTCTTAACCCAATAGCTGCCTGACAAGTTTGCTTCTGTTAGCAAACACCGCACCCTCTCCATCAGCGTCATGTTTATCTGCTCCACTACACTATTGAGCTGGAGTGTCTTTGGTGGAGTCTTCTGGTGCCGTATCCCTTGCTCTCTGCAATAAGCATCAAAGGGACCGATATACTCGTCGTCATTGTCCGACCAAACACAAAGCAGCTTCTTGCCAGTCTTCCTTTCAACAAAGGCCTAAAACTCCTTAAAAGTGGGCAGCACCTGATCCTTGGTCTTTAAGACATAGACCCAAACCTTCCTGGAACAGTTATCAATAAATGTTATAAAATAAGAAGCACCACCATTGGATTTTACCTTCATAGGATCGTAGACATCCGAGTGAATCAACTCGAGCAACGCTATCTTCCTTGAACTTGGGTGATATTAGAATGATATCCTATTTTGCTTCCCTGCCAAACAGTGTATGCACTTCTCCAACTTTGTAGACTTAAGCCCTTAAATCACCTTTATGTTCACCAAGTAGCTCATTTCTTTCTCACTAATATGGCTGAGCTGCCTGTGCCATAAATTAGTAGATGCATCAGTAGCTGCATTAACCTTCTGTGCTCCCTTCCATATAGTAGAGTCTGGACCTTTTGCTTCCTTTAGCAATCACCATCGAACTTCTGGAAAGCTTCCACTGATTATTCTCGAAGAGACTGAAGAAAATCTCATCATCCAACCTTTCAACCGATACCAGGTTGAAACAGATTTTAGGGACATGACGTACATCTTTGAGAACAAGAACTGTACCTGTCTTTCTCCTCAAATGCACATCTTCAATGGCAATTGTCTTCAATACATCTCCATTGCCCATCTTCAATACTCGACAATCGCTTATTATGTATGTAGCAAATAGTGTCCTGTTGTGAGATACATGCACTGAAGTACCTGAGTCCATCGGCCAAGAGTTGTCATCGCAGACGAGGTTCATAACTACCTCATCACCTACAATGATCACGTCTACTCCATGTGTCGAGGCCGTCGCTGTAGTGTTCTCACTTTGCTTTCCCTTGTCGCCATTCTTCTCTCTTCCAAGCGAAATAGTTTATCTTGATGTGGCCCTTCTTGCCACAATAGTAACACTCCGAGTTCTCATACCGAACCTTGGACCTTCCCCTGCTTTTGTCTCTACCACCGCCTGAACCCCTACTTTTACCCCTTCTGCGTCTCTCTGAAACAAGCGCCTCTGAGTGGGATATGGATGAAGTTCCCTGAGAACATCTTCGCATCTCTTCATTCAGTATCCCGCTCTTGGCAAACTCTAGATTGACCATGTCTTCCGGAGTAGAAGGGATCATAGACACTCGTACGGTCTCCCACGAGTCTGGTAATGTACACAACAGCCAGTCCCTAAACCTCGTCATCAAACTTGACTCCCATGAAGGATAGGTGGTTAACCACTCCCTGAAACTCACTCAAGTGATCCATAATAGATGCCTTATCTTTGCACCGCAGACCCATCATCATCCGGAACAGGAATAATTTTTTTACTCCGGTCTTCTTTACATACAAAGATTCCAGCTTATCCCACATAGTCCTCGTGTACTAAATGCTGGCAACATGGTTGTACACGTTCTCGTCAATGAACTGCCTGATGTACCCACACACCTGTATATGCTCAAAATTCCAGTCCTCTCCGAATTTGTTACTAGGCCTCTCGAAAGCAAATACCGGTAGATGTAGCTTTTCGATAAATAGCAGATCCTTCATCTCGCTCCTTTAGTAATGATAGTTGGTACCGTTCAGGTTTACCATACGCACCGGCTTCGCATCCACCTCTCCTTCCTGGTTTGCTTGTCAACTCCTAACACCCTTCTAAAATTCCAGAACCTGCTCTGATATCATATTGTTAGGAAAGAAGCGCGGAAACCTTCCCCCAAACCAGAGAGTACCTGCGAGAGAACCGAGCAAAATGCACAAACTAAAAATGCCGAACATAAATCGTAGACACAGAAATTTTTGACGTGCAAAACCCTTGCGGAAAAAACCACGGGACGACCAGAGTCCAACCCTAAATTGTCTCCACTAATAGAATAAGAAATACCCCGACTCCTTACAAACTTCTCACCGATCCTACTTTGGGGTATTTTCCATATAGGTTGGGAACCCCACCCACTATAACATGGCCAACAAACCCATAGCAAATCCCTTATCCTTTCCCTCTTCTTCATCATCTTTTACCCCTACACCTTTACGAAACCCCGAGCACCCTCTAGGCCATCCATTTGCCGACCCCTTGCACCCAAAGCCTTCCCCTTTTGGCCAGTGGCTACCATAATTGTTTGATGCTATTTATAGTACCTAAAACACCACACAAACCAGATTTTATACTCCTATTAGAAGTACCCTAGTACCTCATCAAGTGGTTCAAAGTTTAGAGTTTGTTTCGTACTCCGTTTGGCCGTAATCGCAAGAAAGGTACCCGCCGTAATCCGCAATCGCGTAAGTTTTTCATCTTCGACTCTTTTCCTAATTTTTATGAATAAAATTATTTTGAAAATCTATATTAATGTTACATGATGTTTATAATTATTCCTATGCATGAAATTTCTATTTTTACATACAAAAACTACTCCAAACTAATGTACAACCATGATACGGACACGTCGCACCAAGACTAGTTTTAGTTCTTTGATAGTTGCTAAATTTTAATTATGTAAATAAATTAAAAAAATTAATATATAATAATTCCAGAATATTTAATGTATTATTTTATTATTTTATCATATTTTGATGCCAACATGGAGGTTGCATGCCTATGCTACGTGCCAAAGTTGGTTAGAACGACTAGTTATCGACCGAAGCAATTAATTGCATGCAATGACGATGTTTAGTTATTTTTGATTAATTAGAAATAATTTAAGAATATTAAGGTATTTATTTTAGTATTATAATATGTTAAAATAGGTATTTGAGAGGTTCCACACAAGTTAGAAGAATATGATAGCATTGGTGCGAGTGTTGCGACATTGATACATTCTTACGTACGTATAGGACTACGTGTAATCAAACACATGTGAGTGCCTATAAGTACGTGTGGTATGTTGATGTATGACACCCTCATAATCAAACACATGTGAATTTTCATGTTTATCTTGGTACATCGTCCAAAGCCATGCGAAAGTTAGATGGTTGGCATGAACACCAAGTATTGATTTATGTTGTACAACTATCCTTTTTTCGTTATAGAGTAGTTTAGCATATGTAGTTATTGATTAGAATGTGTGTAAATGAGCATCTTGGATCTACTACTCTTCCAACAGAGATATCAGATAGGAAGCACCGCAATCATAGATAGCAAGCAAGTGTACCTTTCCAGTTTGTATTACAGATTATATTATTTATTGTTACTCATTAGATATGGTTACTTTATATTTGTAATGTTACATCTGTTCACCCTAGGACTGATATACGATACTTTGTGTCCGAACAAGATTCAAGTACCGACGTCTACCAGTAGAGTCGAGGATTGTAGTTAGTGTCATTACTGTGAACCCATGATACATGCTTGTATTATTAGCATGATAGGCCATAGGACACTAGACACGATTTCATGAGACAGAGTCATTCTGGATATGTTCTTGGTGACTCAGTATAGGATTGTAGGACTCAAGATATATGGCATATATATATATATATATATATATATATATATATATATATATATATATATATATATATATTACAATGACTCGTGGTGATAGTTAAAGGTCTTGATCTCACCAGCTTATGACATGATACGTGAGATTACATGGGAGGGAAGAGTTTACACTATACTTTGGGCAGATATCTATATGTACATATCTGCCTTAGTCTCCGTAGTAGAGCTTTGGTGGTGTTACTTGCGTGCCTACTTTAGGTTCCATGATACAGAGCCTTTAGTGATATACTTTTACTTGCCTGCTTTGGGTTCCTGTTACAGATCCCTTAGTGATTATTATTATTATTAGACTGTTTGGGGTTCACACACATAGAACCTTGAGAGTCTCCTGCCTGAGTATGAGTGATCTCTCACTTGCATAGAACTTAGATGGTTACAGTATCTTACCCCTAAATACCATATATTATATTATTGTTTTACTTCTGGCATGCTATTTTTTGTACCTTGCTATGTCCCCATGAGGACCTGGATCCTGATTTTGTCCCCAGGATTATTGTTTAGCTGGATTAGTTGTCACTACCATATTTCTAGATAGGGATAGTTTTGTCATTTTGTATTTATTATATATAGTATTATATTTATATAATATATGTCTTTGATATTTATTGATTAATGAATTAGACTATTATTTGGACTTAACACTAGTGGACCTAACTAGACATGACATGACATGACATGACATAAGACATAAGACATGACATAACACATTAAACCCAATATTTTGACTAGACCCTTTTAGACTCATTAAGTCATTCCCTTGCTTTATTTAGAACATTAGATTAACCTCCATTAGTAATAGAAGCTTCCATAATTAACATTTCTAATTAAATACCCTTCATGACTAATTAGTGGGGGTAAATATGTTATTGTGTGTTGCTTGGGAGAGGGGTAGTATGGCCGGCCCTAATAGGGGGAGTCTTTTTCTCTCCTCTTCATTCCTTATTCCAAAATTAGATTCCCAATTGTATTTTTCCCCAAATTGATTTATCTCTCTACCAATTCCTCTAAACTTACTCTTATTACCTTCCATTCTCATCATCTAAGGAGCCTAGGAGCTTGGATTGCAAAAAAAACTAGGAGAAAAAGGATTTAGCTGGGAGCTTGTGTCCTAATTGTGTCCATTGGAGTTTTTTATTGGAAATCATCTCCCAAGAGGTAACTCTAAAATTTCTCTTTAATTAGACTCTAATTATTGCATTTGACCATTAGAAACTCTTCAATGGCTAAGGACTACTCATAGGAAGAAGAAGAAGTAGGTTCATATGACCCATATTGTGCCTTCTACATTGAGTTTTGTGCCCAATTTAGAAAAAATCCTAGATTGGTGCACCAAGTGTTTGTTATTAGGTCAATTTATTCTAGTTAGACTTAGATTGAGTAGGTGAGGCTAGATACGTGTCCATAATTAGGTCTATCTAGACTTAGATTAAGTATTTATCATGATACTTTGTGATAGCTATAATACAAGGGCTTATTTGGGGGTTTTGTGCATATTAGTGTAATTTATCTCTAATCTCCATTGTAACTAGTTACATTAGCTATTTATATAGATGCATTTGATATGTATATATAGTATTGGTTTAGTATTAGGGAATTTGGCTTGTTGGTTGAGAGTGTATCATGACACCATGGTGAGTATCTTGGTGTGTACACCATGCATTTGTAGTTTTTACTAGTATCATACATGTATGTCTCTCTCTCTCTCTCTCTCTCTCTCTTTATATATATATATATATTTATATATATATATAAATGTATGTGTCTTTATATATATATAGATATAGATATAAATATATCTATCTAGTGGGTATTGATATATTTGTGTGCAGGTTTGTGTGTGTGTGTACTTTTGTGAGTGACTGTGAGATGATCATTGTGTGTGTGTGTGAGTAAGTGCACAGTGCCAAGTTTACTGTGTCTGTGATACTCGAGTGTGTGTGTGTGTGTGTGTGTGTGCTCTTAAGTAAGGAGTTGTGGTGCTCGGGTTGGAGAGATAAGAAGAGCAAGAATAACAATTAAGTAGCAGTAAGGAGAGGGGGCAATTACTGGTTTGTTCAGACCAAAGAGATACACCAGCAGCAGCAAACTTGAGTTCCATATAGCAACAAGTAAGAGGAGGAAGCTCGGGTTTGTAAGGAAGTATGAGCAGTAGCTGCACTAGCAGCTAAAGTGCACAACAGTGTAGTACAACTGCAGTAGTAGGCAGCAGCATTAGCACATCCAGGAAGTTGCCTATGTATCAGTATGTTAAGTAGGTATCAGTGGGTTAGTATTGTGTAAATGGGTATAATTATGGGTGAGGATTAATAGGTATTAGTGAGTATTAGTGAATGTGAGTGACAGTGAGGGTGAGAGATTGTGTGAGTGTGTGTGGGTGAGTAGATGAGTGTATCAAATTGGTGTGAAGGTTTGTATGTCAGTGAGGTAAGGGATATGTGTTAGAATATTAACTAATACCAAGGCAAGTGTTATAGGTTAAGGTAGTGACTAGATAATTACCTATAAGATAGAGTGTTATCAGATATCGGGATATATGTGAAGGAACGATTGGTATTCATACCAAGGTATTAGGATGGGTATTAGTTAATATGTGAGATACTAAGTGCACTAGATATCAAGTATTTGAAGGTTAAGGTAAGGGTTTGACACCAAGGTAATTGCCAAGGGACAAGTTTGGGTAAAGTATTGGTAGAGTGACTAGTTAGTAGCTAATAGTCTAGGTATTAAGGTATATAAACTAGAGTACCCACTAGAAGAACCTAGAGGCTAGGTATGAACCTAAAATCAAGGTGTCAACCTAGTATAACCTAGTATGACCTAAAAATAGTCTAAAAATTATATTTTGACCCATTTTAGTTCTTTACTACGTCATTACACCCAATTGACATGATATTTCATATATAGGTCTGTGTGACACCAGCTCGGACACCGAGTTATACTATTTGCTTATGACCACAGACGAGTACATCTCTATGTTAGTTTTTATTACATGATAGTGTATATATCACATATTTTAGAACTGGTATACTTGATTATGACACATTGTTACACGAACATGTACTATATGGATCCTATCAGGAGATGTTATCCCTTATCGTGTACTTTGGGTACTTCTTACACATGTACTTTATCGTGTGCATCGGGTATTCCTTATGCTCGTGTTATTTCGTGTATTCTATTTACTTATATTATATTCGTGTACATAACGTATCGTGATCAGATCCATGAGTATTGGTTAGGGCGGGGGAGTAGAAGTTGGTTATGTGATCAAGCACTAGTGTATTCGTGTAAATGTCGATTATATACCTCACGTATAGTCGAGTTATCTTAGTGTATTCGTGTTCAACCTAAACCGATCATATAATGAACTTATACTCTAAGGAACTTAGTCAGTATCCTAGTTCTCTTATTTGTAGTTCATTCCATATTGTCCATATTTCACTTGTCAGTATTAATTTATTTATCTCAGTTATATTTTTATTTCCTAGTTACTTATACATCTTGTATTCTTTTCTATTACTTATCATATATTCTCTACCATGTATTTAGAACTACTTTCAGAGTTTTGTAATTCGCTCCAATCCTGACTGGATATATTTTTTAGATGATTGGTTAGAGGATATGTGTCCCACTAACTACGGGTCACAAGATAACGATGCTGGGATAGCATCCTTAGAGCAGGATGATTTAGTACCAGCCACCATATCATACTTAGCTTTATTCCTTATTGTACTATGATATATCTCCAGCTTAGACATTTTGGCATGTTATATTATATTGAGACTATTTATGCTTAGAATTTAAACTTGGATTTAGATTGTATTCACTACCAAAATTTGTCCAATTAGCGACGTTAAAAATAACGTCGCTAATTTTCATAAACTTAGCGACTCCAAAAAAAGATGTTGTAATACGTCACAAATAGTGAAAGTTAACGACTTTCAGCGACTACTTTCAGTATTGAGAGAATAGACGTTGCTAGGAGTCACTGAACGCCGCTTTTCTTTTGTAAACAACGATGTTTAGTGACGTCTTTTAATATACGTCGCTAATTTATTTTAAAATTTTGAAAATAATAACGTTTAATGACCTATAACACATCGCTAATTTATATTTACTGCGACGTTTAGCGACGTTCATTTGTGACATCGCAAAAATATTTTCGTATAGGGTTCAGATTTTATTTCCCCTTTCCAAAACTCCCAAAATTTGGAACCCCGCCCCCCGCGATCGTGTACCCTACGACCACCCCCTCCCCCCCCCCGCGATCCCTCTGGCGTGCCACACTGACACCGCCTCTGATGCCTCATACATTCTACGACCGACCACCCTCTGCACGGTCTGGTAAACCCTAACCCTCTCACTCTCTCTCTCTCTTAGCTAGCTGATGACACGTATGACACATACACACAGATACATTCACATTGATACGACATACTCCTCCTACTCGAACGGAAGGTGACACACCTCTTTTTTCTATATGTGTGTATATGTGTTTGTGTCCTTTGTGTATATGTATCATGTGTCCTCTATGTGTGTGTGTGTCTTCTGTGTTTGTGCGTGTGTGTGTCCTCTGTGTGTGTGTGTGTGTGTATGTGTTTGTATCCTCTCTATGTGTTTGTGTATCATGTGTCCTGTGTGTATGTGTCTGTGCATGTGTCCTCTGTGTGTGTGTGTGTGTTTGTGTATCAGGTGTCCTCTATGTGTGTGTGTGTGTGTGTGTGTACTCTGTGTGTATGTGTGTGTTTGTGTCCTCTCCCTCTATGTGTGTATCATGTATCCTGTGTATGTGTGTGCGTGTGTCCTCTGTGTGTGTGTGTGTATGTCCTTCATATATATCATGTGTGTGTATGTGTGTACATGTGTGTGTGTCTTGTGTGGGTAAAAATTTAGTGCGACATTTATTATAGTTTTCATGTTAATGCTAAATGTATTAGTTTGGGTTGATGTTAGAATTAGATTTGAGCAAAACCCTATGATACTTGGGTATAACCTATGGTATGTGTGTGATACTTGAGTTGTGAGCCCCTATATAGGTCATAATTTTGATTGAGATATCCTACTAGTTATCCTACAATTGTTAGACATAATTTAGTATCAATGTGATTTAGTTGATAAATAAGAGATAGTGATTTAATCATTAAGACATTATCATTAGGGAACTAGTATAGGTAATTTAGTTAACATATTTTGTAATAAGATCACATAATATATATATATATATATATATATATATATATATATATATATATATATATAACATAGTGTCACATGGGTAATGGTGATTTTATGTATCCTAGTGCCTAGTGTGCATGTGTATAAGTGTGTGTGTATTAGTGAGTGTCAACTCCTATGTGTGTGAAACACTAGTGTATCCTAGTATCAATTATGTGAGAATTGGATTTGCATCCATTTGGATAATATACTTGAATGATGTCTATTCATCTTTATAGAAGTATCTAGAAATAGATCTGAATTACTATCGGCAACTTCGTTCGTAGATGTACAACTATCCTTCTGATGACATATGCGGTGTGTGGAATGAATTCATACATGGGGTGGAACAGTTCCTACAGTTTGCCAAGGCGTTCCCCCAGTACATAGACGACACCAAAATTAAGTGTCAATGTGTGAGATATCGCAACTTGAAATATCACTCAAAAGTGGATGTGACATATTATTTATACTCAAGAGATTTTATGCCGAATTACTATTAGTGAACCTCACACGGTGAACTTTTGTCTTTAGCATCAGAGCCGAAGTATTATGTGAAGCCGTATATGGGTGTCCACGACCACGCTAATTACAACGACGGGTGCGTGAACATGGTTTTCGATGCTGCCGGGCCTAGTTTCGATCCGGACAATCATGATGCTGCTGAGGAGGCACCGAATGTCGATGCTGCAAAGTTTATTGAGTTACTGGAGAATGCAAGAACTCCATTATATCCTGGTTGTAAGGATCATTCACCATTGGAGGTGGTTACAAGACTGTTGAGGATCAAGTTCGATTTTAATATGTCACAAGAATGTTACAACCGACTGATGGAGTTGATTATAGAGTTCTTGTCGGCGGGTGCTAAGTTACCTAAAGACGTATACCGGTCTAAGAGGATGGTAAGATCGCTTTGGATGGGATAAGAAAAAATTAATACATATCGCAACGGGTGCATGTTGTACTACAAAGACGACAAGGATGATGATGTGTACTGATTTTGTAGTACTGATTACTACCAGGCAACTGATACATGAAGATCTGTCGGTACAAGGAAGCCGACCGATTTGATGCACTATTTGCCTTTAACGTTGTGGTTGTAGAGGTTGTTTATGGTGAAGGAGACTGCAAAAAATATAAGTTGGCACAGACGAGAACAAATTGAAGGAGTGTTGGATCACCCATCCGTTGGAGAAGCATGAAAGCACTTCGATCGAGAGTATTCCAATTTTGCTTTGGATCCGCGTAATATAAGATTGGGGCTCTCCTCCGACGGTTTTACCCTATTCGGACTTTTGGGCTCTCAGTATTCGTGTTGGCCTGTGATCGTAACCCCGTACAACCTACCACCTTGGATATGCATGATGACTCCGGTTATGTACTTAACCATCATTATTATTGGTCTGGATAATCCGAAGAGGAACATCGATGTGTACTTGTAACCATTAATAGATGAGTTGAATCAGTTGTGGGAAGTAGGCGCCAATAAATACGATATTTTAAAAAGTAAAATTTTTTGATGAGGGCAGCACTTATGTGGACCATCAGCGAATTTCTGACTTATGGCATGTTATCAGGATGGAGCACTCTTGGTCATCTCTCATGTCCGTATTATATGGACTGCACTAACGCTTTTTATTTGAAATACGAAAGAAAATTGTGCTTCTTCATTGTCATCAATAATTTCTGCCGTCGGATCATCCGTTCCGGAGGAACAAAAATGCATTTTGTGCCTGCGTTATGTACACCTCCAAGGTGGTCCGGAGACATAATATGGGAAGAAGTTAAAGATTTACCAAGTGCTATCGAAGAGCCTACTAAGGGTACAAGCATGATAGATTTGGTCACACTCATAACTGGACGAAGAGGAGCATATTCTGGGATCTTCCATATTGGAGCACCAATCTGATCAGACATAACCTTGATGTCATGCATGTCGAGAAGAATGTGTTTGACAAGATAATTAATACTTTGATGGACATAAAGGGGAAGACGAAAGACAATCCCAAGGCCAGGTTGGACTTGGAAGAAATATGTAGACGCCCGCGTTGCATTTGATAGAGGAAGGAAATAGGAAGTATAAGCAGCCTAAGGCAATTTTCTCACTGGACAAGGAGGATAAAGGGAGACTTTGTAGGTGGATTCATGGTCTAAAATTTCCAAATGAGTACGTGTTAAATATGAGAAGCTGCGTTGACCCGAAGAAGAATAAACTGACTGGTACGAAGAGCCACGACTGTCACGTATTCATGGAAAGGTTAATTCCAATTATATTTAAGGAATTCTTACCGTAGGTAGTTTCGGATCCAATGACTAAGGTTAGCATATTCTTCAGAGATCTTTGTTCCACAAAGTTGATTGGTAATCGTCTAGAAAAACAAGAGAAGGACATTACGGTAACACTGTGCAAGCTTGAAAGGGTGTTCCCTCCTAGATTCTTCGACTCCATGGAGCATTTGTCAATTCATCTTTCTTACGAGGCACGTGTTGGTAGGCATATCGATGATCGGTGGATGTACCCGTTAGAGCGTCTACTGAACCACCCAAAGAGAAAGGTAAAAAATAAGGCACGGGTTGAGGGTTCCATTTATGAAGCCTATGTTCTTGAGGAGATTACAAACTTTTGCTCGATGTATTTCCAGTCGCATGTTGCTACTAATAGAACAAGAGATCCCAGAAATGATGATGGATATCAGGAATCTAATGATGCAATACTGAAAGTATTCAATACTTTCGGTAAGCCTTCGAGCAAAATGAATAAGAGATATCTGAATGACGATGAGCTAATGGCTGCTCAGTCGTATATATTACTCAACTGCGACGAGGATGAATTGGAGAAGCTAGAGGGATAAGAAATTAATACGTCAACGTTTAAGTCATCTGAATGTAATAGTATACGTTAATATTGTTATACTAATCGGGCGATATTTTGTTGTTTTTCAGCATATTTAATGATGAGATGAGGTCGATGAGACCATACATAACAGATGAAGAAGTAGAACAGGAAATGAGACTTCATTTTCCTTCTTGGTTGAGTGCATATGTAAGGATATTTTTTTGTATGCACTATGCAAAATAATTAACATAACGTTGAACTTAATATTATTTTTTGGGTATTTAGGTCGATGATCCCCACCTAACACTCAAGAATCTGTGTATTAGAACTCTAGCCAAGGGACAAATTTATGCAGTCAAAATCTGGCCAAGCTACTGTGTGAATGTGTTTAGGTTCAAGTCAACAAAAGCCAGATAAGAGACAGCTTTTTGGACCTCGATTCTATGAAAAATAGTTGTTTGTGTATCAGATCTTCGAGCTAAAAAGATGTTAATCAAGGCAATAATTTTTATGGCATCTTACGGGAGATTGTGGAGTTAGCATATAATTATGGAACATATCTTGCTAAGATCGTGTTATTCAGGTGTGATTGGTTCTATCCGATCTTCTAGGTTGAAAAATGGACAAGCATGGTCTTATAGATATAAACTATCGGCGTCGATATCAAGGCTATGAGCCATTTTTTCTATCAAATCAGGCTAAACTTGTGTGTACTTCACAACTTATCCTAAACGTGGAACAACGAGGTCGAACTGAGGGGCAGTATGCAAGACAAAAGCTAGAAATACTTTTGACGTTAACGAAATAGCTTATCAGGAGGATGAGCTACATATTGTAAAAAATATTGTAGATGTTGACTCAACAGAAGTTTCTCATTACACGTCTAATCATATGGAAGACGTAGAATTATCCGTAGAGGAAGACAAAGTAGATGAAAGTGAAGAGGAGGAGGAAGTGGAAGAGGAGGACGAGAAAAACGAAGATGATAAATTTTTAGAAGGGGATTGAAAATAAAATAAAATCCATTTAGAACTCTAGCCTTGTACTGTATTTTTAATGTGGAATGTAACATATATTTTAACTGTATGGATACTTTTATATTGTGCTTATTGTGTGAATGTGATACTTTTATTTTGTGTTTATTGTGTGACTGTGATATTTCATATACTGTTATAAGTCTGTGTATTTGTTTATCATTGTATGTTATTTTTATGAACTGTTATAAGTTCATGTATTTATTTTATCATCAGGTATAACATGACAACGAGGATCATACGATGGTAGATCCTCTAGACGGAGTGCTCCTCCGATACCGGCTACTTATTTCGGATCCTCGTCGCGGAGTACTCCAATGTACCGGTCAGTCACATCTTTGACTCCGTCGATGGTACCTGGGACCAGTAGTTCTATGCCTGAGACTACTCTCCCGTCTAGCCTTCCTCCTGCTGACGACACCATAGAGACAGAGGAGCAGATGGAGGAGGTCGATCCAATTTTGTCTGTGCATGATCAGAGCGATCCTCCATGCGCGCCTCCGGGCGAGATGAGGATGGAGATTTGGTGGGACGGGCCTAACAAGTGAGTTAAATAGTTAACATTTTTCCAATAATTATATCTATATATTCATGAATTTGATTATCGTTTTATAAATGTCGTCCATCGACAGTACAGAGAGCACTGGGGTATTTTATGAGACAGAACTATGGTGGGCCTTGGATTAACTACTCAGATGCTCTTGAATATAGGAAGGCATTTTGGTTTGCCCATGTCAAGGTAAAAATATTTTTACTTTTAATATCAATAATCATTTATGCATATTATGTAACTCTCTATTTTACTTCTTGTAGAAAATCTATTTCAATCCACCACACCTGGCTCAGAAGATCAAGGAGCAGTTTTCTGCCGTTGCCGCCAAGCTGATCCGTGATGCGATCAACGACCAGAAGGTCTGTGATTGCGACGGAGGACCGATCCATGGTATAATCAAGCCTGAGCAGTGGACAAGGCAAGATTTAACGAACCCAAGTACAAGGAACGGTCGGAGAAGGCAAAGGCGGCTAGGTCGAAGGCAGGAAAGTGGTGTGGTGGTTTGATTCCCATGACGAAATATTTTTGTCATCTAGTATGTATTATATTGAATATATATATATATTATTTTAATGCAAGTAGGATAAGATGTATAATTTTAATAACAAACAATATTTTTTTAATAGGTACAGAGGGGTACGGACGCCAACATGGTGACAGTCTTCCTGGCCACCCATCGGAAGTGCAAAAACCTCATCGATGACAAGGCCACACAGAGCTATGTACATTTTACCACCATATGTTAATTTTAATATAACTTAAAAAATATGCAAATAGATATTTATATAGTTAGTAATAAGTAACTTAGACGTTCACAACCACTTTTCTAGGACGAGTATCTTAAACTATGTGAGCGGGCGATAACTAGTGCACCTGCAGAGGGAGGGGCTGGTACTTCTGCGCAGCCCTCTACCGCTCCGTCGACGGACGAGCTCTGGATGATCGCCGTTGGTGGTCTTCAGAGGAGTACGTACTACGGTACGGGATCCTACGGCACCTATATTATGACGTAGTCATCCAGGGCCCCCTCCGTTAGTGTGCATTCTTCACAGCCTTCGCAGGCGTCGGCACCAGCCCAAGAGAGCATTAACCGTCAGATTACTGACTTGTGTGATGAGTTGCTACAGAGGATTATGGAGAGGCCACAGTCTGTGCCACAGACGGACGATGTGACGATCACTGCACATTTTGATTTGCTCGATAGCCTTATGGCGCTCATGACTCTGAGCCATACGACAGAGCACAACCTTATGGAGCTCAGGACTATGGGCTAGACAACATAGCGTAGATTGACAACTCTGGTTGCGTCTACGAAGCATAGACAGACGGAGTTGGAGGGGTCGTATACGGCTATGAGCGAGTCACTTGCGAGGATGCATGTGAAGCTTGAATTGTTGAGCCAGTCGGTGGCGAAGAATAATTCGAGGGTGGTATCTGCCATGGATTCATACAATGCTCGACTGCTAGCATTGGAGCAGATACGTCCTCTTGGTCCGCTGAAACTACCTCCTCCATCAGCATCGATGACGCTTTCACATGAGCAGTATGAGTTTCTTCTATCCTAGATACGGGCGGTGCTTTTTCTCATTAATAGTAGTCCTTGTTTGGACATGTTTTAGTATGTATGTGTGTATTGGCCCATTCTTGGGTCTTTGATGTATTTATTTCATACTTTTTATTACATTTTGAGACGCTTGTGACACTTATTTTAAATTTATTTATCTATTTCTTGGAATATATTTAGTTTAATGTAACTTTGTAGATTTATTTCTATGTGAGTTTAGTTTATTATTTATATTAATTGTATACCAAAAAATTTCGGTGTTGAGTGTTCCACCGAAGGGGTCGGCGAACCCAGAAAATTCAATGGAAGGTTGCTCCGGGTCTATTTATATAAACTATGATTTTATAACTGCATATAAAGTTTTGTTGGCAAATATTTAACAAACTTTAGCCTATTTTTTGTTTTTTCAATTTTGCGACATTTTGTGACGTTCACCGACGTATTGTTACGTCGATAAACATCGCTACCTAGGAAATATGTACGTTGCTAGTACGTCGCTATACATTGCTAATATGCTGATATGGCAAAACTTGTCATGCCCCGGACCCGCCCGGGCCGCCGCTCCGCCTCGCCTTGCCCCCGTGTAGCCAGAATTATCGAACCGGGCACGAATCACCGTGCCTCGGCACGACGGACACGAATCACCGCGTCCGTCCTGCGGGTGCAAAGAAGAAAAGGATTGCTTTGTGTGGTCCACGTGAGTGTATCAGGAACGTGATGCCGTACGAGCCTGGGGTTGCGCCCGCACAAGGCCAATCGTTTAAGTTGATAGTTGGCTATCATCGTATCAATCGATCAAGCAGCGGAAAGGGACTTGTTGCAATGCAATGCATTAGCCAACTGAGTATACGGGACAATCGAGGCAACTTGGGTTCCTTTAGGCAAAGGCATTCGTTCGTTCCATACATTATGCCCCCTTATTCGATAGCACCTCGGGGCAACAATCGAAACCAAGATTTTGGGTCTTAGGGACTTTAGCACGACTATCGCTCCCTCGGACGATCCAGTACCTGCAAGCAAGTAAACTGTTGGTGGGTCATCACTTTATACAAGTACTGCTGAGATAAAAAAACTGAACAGAAGCAAGCATTCACTAAAACCAAGTACTAAGTAATCATGTTATAAAATATTACATTACTAGTGATCTTTCTAGTTTTACCTAGGTTTGTTTCATGCAGTTCGCTAGCAGAGTCATATTATATTGTTTGGAAACATGTTTGGAAACAGAGTTTCATATGCAATAAGCAAGCACGCAATCGTTCATGTTTTAGGGTGTGCGCAAAGTGTCTCGTGAGACTCCAGGGTCAAATGCATAGCTAGACATATATGCACGATCTTAGGGGCAGTCCATCTATCCAAGCCAACACAATGACTTAGCTATATGCAGGGTGGTCACCTAGTATCTCAGGATCGGCAACTAGTTGTACAGCATACCAATGACTCATTCATTTGATGCTAGAGGCAGCTGTGACTCATTGTTGCTTTCCACTATCTCTGTAGCAGCTGTGACACATGCAGTTCAGCTTTCCACCAATAGCCATTGTCCGACTGCATGCGAATGCATGGAACACTATCAAATAAACTCTAGTATGCAGACGAGATGAACCATCAGAATACAATCTTTATTGCGGGGCAATCCGACTTATCACTTGAACACATTCAGGTACAATATGGTTCTATCGAAGCATAGTCGATAGTGAACATGTTCATGCACTCTAGGCAAGCGTTTTAGGATTCTCGTTTAGCAGACTTATCATTTAAAAGACAAGCTAGGTGTGTTCGTTCATTAACATGCTAGGCAGGTTCTATCATTCTCTTATGAAAAAATTGTAAGCAAAAACTCAGGTTATTATTAAGGCGTGCAAGAATCAGAGAACGAAGTGCTGCCCACTCACCTGATATATAATGCCGACGCGGAGCGGGGCACTACATACTTACCAACCAACAAAAAGTTTTATCCTCGAAACTTCAATAATAAACTTCTCAATATTCCGAGCAGCGATAGTGCCATCCCTCGCCGTACTCAATCGAAACAATCAAGCAATTCAAGTTCAAAAAACATTTGCACTTTGAGAATATCTATGGACTTATTGTATGGAACGCTCTATTGCAATACCATATCGATATAACTCAGAGTCATAGCAACGGATTTGGGCCAAAAGATCGATACCGCTTTGATACCATTCTATCATGCCCCAGACCCGCCCGGGACGCCGCTCCACCTCGACTCGCCCTCGTATAGCCGGAATTATCGAACTGGGCACGAATCACCGTACCTCGGTGCGCCGGACGCGAATCACCGTATCCGTCCCGTGGGTGCGAGGAAGGAAGGGATTGCTTTGTGTGGCCCGCGCGAGTGTATCGGGGATGTGATGCCGTATGAGGCTGGGGTTGCGCCCGTACAAGGCCAATCGTTTAAGTTGATAGTTGGCTATCATCGCATCAATCGAGTAAGTAGTGAAAAGGGACTTATTGCAATGCAATGCATTAGCCAACTGAGTATACGGGACAATCGAGGCAACTTGGGTTCCTTTAGGCAAAGGTATTCGTTCGTTCCATAATTATGCCCCCTTATATGATAGCATCTCGGGGCAACAATCGAAACCAGGATTCCGGGTCTTAGGGACTGTAGCACGTCTATCCCTCCCTCGGATGATCCAGTACCAGCAAGCAAGTAAACTATTGGTGGGTCAGCACTTTATACAAGTACTGGTGAGATAAAATAACTGAACAGAAGCAAGCATTCACTAAAACCAAGCACTAAGTAATCATGTTATAAAATATTACATTACTAGTGATCTTTCTAGTTTTACCTAGGTTCGTTTCATGCAGTTCGCTAGCAGAGTCATATTACATTGTTTGGAAACATGTTTGGAAACAGAGTTTCATATGCAATAAGCAAGGAAGCAATCGTTCATGTTTCAGGATGTGCACAGCGTGTCTCGTGAGACTCCAGGGTTAAATGCATAGCTAGACACACATGCACGATCTTAGGGGCAGTCCATCTATCCAAGCCAACACAATGACTTAGCTATATGCAGGACGGTCCCCGAGTATCTTAGGATCGGCAACTGGTTGTACAACATACCAATGACTCATTCATCTGATGCTAGAGGCAGCTGTGACTCATGGTTGCTTTCCACTATCCCTGTAGCAGCCGTGAAACATGCAGTTCAGCTCTCCACCAATAGTCATTGTCCGACCGCATGCGAATGCATGGAACACTATCAAATAAACTCTAGTATGCAGACGAGATGAACCATCAGAATACAATCTTTGTTGTGGGCTAATCAGACTTATCACTGGAACACATTCAGGCACAATATGGTTCTCTCAAAGCATAGTCGATAGTAAACATGTTCATGCACTCTAGGCAATCGTTTCAGGATTCTCGTTTAGCAGACTTATCGTATCAAAGACAAGCTAGGTAAGTTCGATCATTAACATGCTAGGCAGGTTCTATCGTTCTCTTATGAAAACATTACAAGCAAAAACTCTGGTTATTATTAAGGCGTGCAAGAATCAGAGAACGAAGTTCTGCCTACTCACCTGATACATAATGCTGACGCGGAGCGGGGCATTATAAAACTTGCTATATCAAAATTCTTGTAGCAAAATATCGCACATAATATCACTAATATAGCGACGTGTTGCGACCAATGCTTGCATCGCCAATTTAACGATGATACGTCAATAACCGTCGTATATTCTACGATGTCATATGGTCGCAATTATATGTCGCTACATCAACGACTAGCGACGTTTTTTTTCTCAGCGACCATGTAATACGCGACGACGTAAAAATATCGCAAATTACGTTGCCAAATTATTTTAGCGACGTCATTTTACATATTAGCAACATTTTTTGAAGTCGCTAATATGTATTATTCTGGTAGTGATTTGTTACTTGGTGACTCTATTCTTCTATTCTAGATCGTGCCATTATATTCCTCTAATTTATTCTAATTGAGTATTGATTAGAATATGGTAATATTATCATAGATTTGGAGTTGAGATATCATTAACAGGTTCATTATAAATATTGAGTGACTTGTTAGATAGTATTATTGACCTAGACAACGTTTTACCGCCGATGATGTAGCGTAGGATGAACGTACCTACGTACTCGTGCTCTCACACCTGTGCGGCTCATGGCATATTTTTTTAGTGGCTCATGCAGGTCATGTAGTAGTGCTAAGACTTGGAGTATTACTACAATCCTACTATATGATATTGGACTTAGGATATAGATGACAGAATACTCAATCACAACTAGGAACAATTTCAATCTATTGATTTTGCTATCCTTATCAATCTGAATATTTGCTTTCTTTGAAATACTATTATCCTTCTTTGGTGATATCATATCTTGGGCCTTATTGGTTCCTTGTTTTGATCTATCTTCAGAATGCCGCCGAAGGCCTGGTCACAATGCTCTAGAGCAGTTTCTACGAGGCGGTGACTTCTCCACCTTCGAGGCAGGCAGTAGCTGATACTGTACCACATCCTTCAACTCAGAGGGTTGCCTCACCGATCCATGTGGGGGCCTCAGCAACTTTTGGGAGTCCTTCTCCACCCGTCCAGAGGGCTATCCCAGTTATTTTAGAGGAGCTTCCACCACCTCCAGCACCAATAGATGTCGCGCAGATGGTTACACTCTTTAGGGATATGATGGAGGCCCAAAAGGCCCAGGCCGAGGCATAACATCGCCAGTCAGACGTGATACAGCAGGGTATCGAGAATGCCCACCAGTTAGCGCTAGCAATATTGGAGAGAGTAGCACTTGTTCAGCCGTATATTGTACCGCCTCCTTCAGCCCAGTAGCAATCGAGGCCAGGCCTATATTGGATTTTAAAAGGATGCTACCTAGAGATTTCAAGGGAACAAAGGGGATCATCTACATAGACGAATGACTAGAGGATATAGAGAGGATCTTAAAGTTGGCGCAGATCCTAGAGAGCTTACAGGTTGAGGCAGCTAGTAGTCAGCTATTTGATATTGCACTCACATGGTATCACACGAAGCTGAGGATCATTGCGCCTGGATTAACTTGGGAAGCTTTCAAAGTATTTTCAAGGAAAAGTTCTTCCCAGATGTGGCTCTAAGTGCCTTGGAGAGTCAGTTTAAGAACCTTGTCTAGGAAAGTATGTCGGTGGACGAGTATGCCACCGAGTTTTTTCGACTGAGAAGATTCACAGAGGTGCAGAACCTATTAGTGAGAGCACAAAAGTTCAGGAAGAGTTTGATCATGGAGATTAAATCGTACACCACTGGGCATCATAATGCGATGTTCGAGAAGATTCTGGCAGAAGCTCAGGTTACAGAGGATGACTTGGATCTTAAGCCTAAGAGGGGGAGAGATGTATCCGGTAGAGCTAGCAACTGTGTGGGTGCAGCTAGGAGACCCCATTTTCAGCAGTAGAGGAATTTTCAGCCCCAGCTGGGGGCCCCTCCTATTGCTCTAGCCATAAGCTATGGCAGCTTAAAATACAAAATATCGCGTAAAGAAAAGAGCAAAAAAGGACCAAAAGCCCGCTTATTAGTTGATTTGAACTACTAACACAAGGATTTTTAGTCCTTTGCTCGCATCTGTATGTCATGACACACAGGAATATGATCTATTATCGCTCCCAGGGGCGCATACATAGCTAGCTTCAGAGAGCACCAACGAGGCCACCTACGAGTCAAAAGAGGGGACCTCTATTGCAGACGTAGAAGTAGAGATTTATACAGCACAAGCAGCAGCAGAGAGGTGCACAGCAGGGGCGAGAATTCTCTATGACAGTCGAGGAGACCGAGCCAGTTGGAGATATGATTTCAGGTTCAGTCCTTCTTAATTCTATTCCAGCATATGCTTTATTTGATTATGGTGCTACCCATAATTTTTTATCTGTATCTTTTGCTCTTAAGCAATATTTAGAGGCTGAACCTTTGGCTAGGACTTGTAAGATCATGACTGGGGTGGCATTATCCTGCTTAGTGATATTTTTAAGAATGAAGAGTTATATTGGGATGCCAGGAGTTGAGCGCATGATTACTCGTAATGCCACTTCCGAGCTACGATATTATACTCGGGATGGATTGATTGAGTAGGCACCATGCTAGTATAGATTATTGTGGAGGCAGGGTATTATTTTGATCATCAGAAGAGCCAGAGTTTAAGATTGCCAGAGGAATAGTAGAGCAGAGTGAGGGAGCCATCTATGGAACCATAGTGGAAGAGAAGAAATTGCCATATCCGTTGATAGAAAGTTTATGGATGTTTTTTTGGAGGAGTTATCGGATTTGGCACCAGACCGAGACATTGAGTTCTTTATAGACTCGATACCAGGTGCAAGACAATATCTTAGCACGTCTATAGGGTCAACAACAACAAAATTATTGACTTGAAGAAGCATGTGCACGAGTTATAGGATAAACGCTTCAACAGATCTAGTTTATTACCGTGGGGTGCTCCGGTATTGTTTGTACCGAAGAAGGATGTGTCAGGGTCATGTGTATCGACTATAGTGCTCTGAATAACCTCATCATCAAGAACAAATATTTGCTGTCGAGGATAGATGATCTTTTAGATCAGTTGATCAAAGCGAAGGTATTTTCGAAGATAGGCTTGAGGTCAGGCTACTACCCGGTGAAAGTAACGAAGAATATTTTGAAGACAGCCTTTCGAACTCAGTATGGCAAGTTTGAGTTCATGGTGATGCCGTTTAGGTTGACTAATGTCCCGACGGTATTCATGAATCTGATGAACAAGGTGTTCCACCAGTACCTTGATAATTTTGTGGTGGTGTTCATCGATGATATTCTTGTATATTCGAAGACCCTAGAGGAGCATGAGGAGCACCTGAGGATAGTTTTGGAGACTCTCAGGAAGGATAAGCTTTATGAAAAGTTTTTGAAGTGTGAGTTCTTTCTTGAAAATGTTGAATTCCTTGGTCATGTGGTGACAGGAGATGGGATCTCAGTTGACCCAGAAAAGATTGTGGCAGTGGAGTCATGGGCTACTCCGAGTTCAGTGGCAGAGATCAGGAGTTTTTTAGGGCTGGCAGGATATTACCAGAGGTTTGTATAGGATTTCTCCAGGATTGCAGAGCTGATGACTATGCTGACCAAGAAGGATGTAGATTTTGTCTGGACAGAGGAGTGTCAGGCCACTTTTGATGAGCTGAAGAGGAGGTTGACGACAGTTCCAGTAGTGACATTACAATAAGGATCAGGTGGATTCACTATTTATAGTGATGCTTTAGGAAAGGGTTTGGGTTGTGTTTTGCAGCATAACGGGAAGGTGATTGCCCATCCTTCCAACCAATTAGGTCCTCATGAGAAGAACTACTTTACCCATGATTTGGAGTTGGCAGCTATCATTTTGCTCTAAAGCTATGGAAATATTATTTATATAGAGAGCGTGTGGAGATCTTTACAGACCATAAGAGCTTGAAGTGTGTGTTTACACAGAAAGAGCTGAACATAAGATAACGACGATGGTTAGAGCTGATGATGTATTTCGATATATCTTAGCAGTACCATCTGGGGAAGGCTAATGTAGTCGTCGATGCCTTGAGCAGGTATCCGATGGCTATGTACTTGACGAAGGACATATACTTGTTGGCCGACCTTGAGAGCTTGGGCATTAAGGTGTTAGTTCCTGGTGTCGAGATACAGATGTGGGATTACACATTCAGTTGGAGCTGATGGACAGGATCAGGGCTACACAGTATGATGATGTGGCTCTGAGGAGTATCAGGTCACAAGTTCGGGTAGGATTATACTACAAGAAATTTAGGTTTTCATGACAATTAATTTGTGACAAGACTGAAGCTTGTCACTGAAAGAGATATTTTGTGACAAGTAATTTTTTTGTCACTTATAATTTAATTTTGTCACAATAGTTGTGTATCGTCACGTATTTATTGGTCGTCTCTCAATATTGTCAATAAAATATTATTTTTTATGAGAATCAAAGGCAAGTTTTATGTGATAAGTGAAAATAATTGTCACTTAAGGTGTGACTTTCTTAAAAAATTATAACAAGTTCTATGTGACAAGTAAAAAATACTTGTCACTTAAGGTGTATTATGTGACAAATAAAAATATTTGTTACTTAAGGTGTATTTTGTGACTTCCATAAAGCATTGTAACAACAAGTTATATGTGACAAGTCAAAATACTTGTCACTTAAAGTGTATTTTGTGACTTCCATAAAGAATTATAACAACAAGTTATATATGATAAGTGAAAATACGTGTCACTTAAGGTGTATTATGTGACAAATAAAAATTATTGTCACTTAAGGTGTCTTCTGTGACTTTCTTAAAGAATTGTAACAACAAGTACTATGTGACAAGTAAAAATATTTATCACTTAAAGTGTATTTTGTGACTTCTTTAAAGAATTCTAACAACAAGTTCTATGTGCCAAAGTTAAAAAAATAGAATTATTTTTATAGAATAATAAATTTTAGGAAATTTGGTTGAAAAAAATAATTTTGGAAAAGATATTTTCTAAGAAATATTTTTCCAAACAGTCTGGCGGAATTCATAAATATTACTATTTTTTATTTAACAAACTAATGGTTTTTGTGTAATGGTAGCATGTTTGGTTCCGGATTAGAAGTTTGCGTGTTCGAATCACCATAGGGTTCAAATATAGATTTGTTAGTTTTATTTTTGATTCTTTTGCAAAATATATTTTTATTTTATTTTACAATAATATACTATTTGTGACAATATTGTGAGTCACTTATAACATTTATAGTGACGAGGTATTTGTCACGGAAAGAATAGTATCAGTGATAAGCTTTGCTTATCACAGTTGAAAACCTTCTGTGATGCCATATTTTAGTTGTCACTATATCTTTTAGCTACGGCGGTATATGCAACGGAAGTACGTCATCATTGTGCTCATCAAAGAAGATATACTGTGACAATTTTCACAACTTCTGTGACAACTTTAAATGTCACATAAACCCAATTTTCTTGTAGTGTTAGTGGAGGACTTCACCATTGTTGATGATGGATCTTTGCGGCACGGTATCATATTATCTGTGCCGAGTGGGGAGTTGCATGAGGAGGTTATGCCGGAGGCGCATCGCTCTTAGTACTTTATGCATCCAGGTGCCAACAAGATGTATAAAAACCTGAGAGAGCATGTGTGGTGGTATAGTATGAAGCGGGAGGTGGTGCACTTCGTATCCAGATGTTTAGTTTGCCAGCAGGTAAATGCAGAGAGGTAGAGGCCAGGTGGTTTACTTTATCCTTTACCCATTCTAGAGTGAAAGTGGGAGCACGTTACCATATATTTTATTTTGGGGCTTTCGCATTCTCCGGGAGAAAAAGATACGATTTGGGTCATCGTAGACAGGTTGACCAAATTGGGCCATTTTTTGCCATTCAAAGTGGTTTACTTTATCCTTTACCCATTCTAGAGTGAAAGTGGGAGCACGTTACCATATATTTTATTTTGGGGCTTTCACATTCTCCGGGAGAAAAAGATACAATTTGGGTCATCGTAGACAGGTTGACCAAATTGGCCCACTTTTTGCCATTCAAAGTGGGTATGTGTCACTACCGTATTTTCTAGAAAAGGGTATTTTAGTCATTTTATAATTAATTAAATATTATGCATGTTAAATATTTATTTATTATTAGCATGATAGATTTATTTTTTTGGACTTGTGTTAGTGGACCTAACTAGTTTAGTTTAGACTCATGGACCAACATGTTTTAATTGTTAGAATTGAGCCCAACTAGAAAGCCCATTAATTAGGAGGATGATTAAATTAATTAAACCATTAGACTAGAAGCTTACCTCCTTAATTAATTTCTTCATGAGAGGCCCCAAGGGATATTTTAGATTTTACATAGTAGCTTGAGAGAGGGGGCAAGTGAGGCCTATATAAAGGGGATGAAAACTTTCTCTCTCTTCATTTTTCATTCCAAATCAAGATCTAGAATTTTCCTCAACCAAATTTCATCAAATTCCTACCAAATTTCCACCCAATTACTTCCTAAATCACCATTGGAGACTAGAAGAGCAAGGATCCAGAAAGAGGAGCAAGGATCTACAAGTTGGAAGCTAATTTCCCCAATTTTGGAGGTTTCATTGGGAATCCATCTCCCAATAGGTATAATTCAGTTTTTTTCCTTAAAATAGCTTCTAAATCTGAGATTTAATCATGAATAATTAACCCATATGTATGTACTACCCATAGGATTTGGTTTTGTGTTCATAGGAGACCTATGGAGAAAGTTATGGTACTTTTTGTGTCAATTTTGGGGGAATTCCGAAAATAACTTTTGTTGTGTGTGTCAATTGATCCTATAGATCAATTTGGCATATGTTTATGTGTTTGGGGCTAGTGTTGTGTCCATAATTGGGTACATGTAGGTCGTATCCCAACAATTTGGTGATACGTGTTGTTTTGAGAGTTTTTCCTCCGACACGGGACTTTGTACATGTCGTATTTTGACACGGACACATATATCTATATTTGACACTTTGTTTTGTTCATAAATATTATATGTGATTTGTTTGTGTCCTTCGGGGTAAAATTGGATGTGTGGTGGACTCGTGTCGCATGCGTATCCTAGATCTAGTGGGATACGGTGTGATACGCTCCAATTATTATGTGTTTATGTGTAGATCTAATTAATTGTACTTTAATTCTTGAATTATAATTGTGTATGTATCTATATATATTATATATGTATTATGTATATTTATTATAGTGTTTATTGTATCATAGATCTATGTATTATATATGTATTAATAGAATATATATTATGTAGCTTTCTTCTACATGCATTAATATATATGTTATAATATATGTTAGGGATGTAAATATATGTATATGTTTTATATAATATATGTGTATGTTTAATTTAGTACTTAGATTATTTATAGTTATTATATGATTATTTATATATATATATATATATATATATATATATATATATATATATATATATATATATATATATATATATGTATGTAGATATATATTTATAAGTGGTAGCATATGTATATATAATATAGTAGATATATTTATATGTGGTTATATATATAGTTATATTATATATTGGTATGTATTTATATTATTGTATGATTATATATATGTATACATATATGTATAGTTATATATACATATTACTATATGTGTGTGTGTGTATGTTACTATGTGGTATTTTATACAATTTACTATGTATAAGTGTATGTATAGTTATATATAGTTTTATATGTATATTGTATAAATATATATTGTGGGTTATATATATGTATTTAAATATATATTATATAAATATATATATTGTGGGTTATATATATGTAATTAAATATATATTGTATAAATATATATTATGGGTTATATATATGTATTTAAATATACATTGTATAAATATATATGGTTGGTTATATATATATATATATATATATGTATTTATATATATATATATGGTAATTAATATATATATAAATATGTTCCTAATTGCTATTTGTATTATAGTATACCATATATGTATATATTTAGTTGTAGCATATAAATTTATTACAATAGTTAGTATATTTTAGTTATCAATTGTTATGAGTATCTTTTATATATTATATATTTGTAGGTATGTATGTACGTATATATGTATTAATAGTTAGTGTGTAGTTGGTAGTTAGTATTATTATATTAGTATATACTAGAGTTATATTGGATTGATACATGTAATTATTGATGGGTAGTTAGTATATATATGAGATTTTGGCAATTACCTTGAGATATCAAGGTAAGTATCAAGATATACCAAGGTATGTGTAGTAGGTATTGGCATAAGTAATAGGATAGTTGTAAACTAATTATGGGTCGGTATTAAGGTGACTAAAATAAGGTATATAGTATTATATAAATATTAAATACATAGTAGTTTATAATTATTGTTGGATAGTTAGTATAAATAAGGTTTTAAATTTACCTTAAGATGCCAAGGTAAATATCAAGGTATTGGAGGATAATCAAGGTATTGGGTTTTGATATCAAGATAGAGGTTTAGTATTGCGATACCAAGTTGGTTCGAAACCAAGGTATCCATTTAGCATTTGTAATTAGGATTTTATATATATAATATTGTTTGATATGTACATATGTGTTATATTTATCCCTTGTTTGCGTATCCTGAGATACGGTATCTTAGTATCCTAAGATGTAGCTTGTATGGCCTAGATTCATAGTGTGTGAGCCCAATATCTTTGAGTTAGACTCATGCAACCTAGAAATAGGTAGTTGACCATAGTTTGACTATAGTTGACCATAGTTGACTTAGAGTTGACCTAGTTTGACTTTTGACTTAGAAATAAATTTATGACCTAGAAAGTTGACTAGTTTAATTTATTTCTCTTCCCAAAAACTTGTATTAATGCAATATTTCATATATAGGTCTGTGACACCAGTTCAGACATCATTTTTTATCATTTGCTCTGGACCATAGGCGAGTACATTCTCTGATAGTTTTTATTATTTGATTACCACTATAATTCAAGTATTTAGAAATGTTACTTATGATTCTTGACACGATGGTACACGGATTGGTATTGTTATTGGATCGTTAGTCGTGGGATGTTACCTTGATTATGGAGATGGTATCGGATACTGTCCTTGTTGGTATTGGATAACATTGAATATTATAGATTAAACATTGGATACATTGGCTAGTGACGTGTCATGATTCGATCCATCATATCAGTCGGGGCGGGGAAAATACCAATTAAATATGTGATCAAGAAACTATCGGCTAGTAGTGTAATCATTGGCTACTAACTAACCATGCAATTCACGTATGGTTGAGTTAGCTCCTTAGTGTAATCATTGAATCTCCCAGGCCGATCACATATTTAGTTAGTATCTCAAATCACATAGTTATTGTAGATTCCATTATTCAGTTCATTGATTACCTTGTTCTATTCTGACATTATAGTTCATTCCTTTATTCTTGTACGCATTGATTATATTCTGTTGTTAGTATTGCCTATTCTCTCATTGTTCTTGATTATCAGTTACATCCTCATCGTAGATAGCATCTTCTATTCTACTGCTTTATAGTTTTTGTCAATTAATTGAAACTGCTATTGGGTTGTACTTCGCTCCATTCCTGACTGGAAAATATTTTTCAGAGGATCCGGGAGATTGGTGTCCGACATACTACGGACCTCAGCCTATTGATAGTGCAGACTTGGACCCACTAGTTCTAGAGTGACTGTTGAGAGATTTAGCCGGATTCACTAGTTAGCATAGTTAGTTCTCTTTAGCATTTTGGTACCGGATTTATTTCCGGCATATATTTGTGTTTGGATATTATTTCTATTTGTTGTTGTTATATTAAATGCATAGTTATGTTAAACTTCTTTGATATCTTCTCGTGCCATAGTAATGTGATTGAGTATTGTGTTAAATTAAGTTGATTACTCTCTTCTTGGAGTTGAGATATTATTGGAGGTTTATGCTTTATAGTGAGATAATTAGATAGCATAGTTGACCAAAACAGCGTTCTACCACTGATGCTGCGGCGTAGGCTGGGCGTTGTTCCCGACTTGCATCCCTACACCGGGTGCGGGTCGTGACAGTATATCCACGGAGAAGCTAGCAGAGATGTATGTATGACAGATTATCAGATTGCATAGAGTTTTTGTGAGCATCATCTCGGATCAGGATAGTCGCTTCATATCCTAATTCAGGAGAAGTTTGCAGGCTAGCTTGGGCACCCAACTCAAGTTCAGTATCGCATATCACCCCCAAATAGACGAGCAATCGGAGAGAACTATTCAGACTCTCGAGGATATGCTTCGCACTTGTGTTTTGGATTTTAGAGGCTCTTGGGAGGATCATCTTCACCTGGTAGAGTTTGCTAACAGTATTAGATACGATGCCAGTATTGAGATGTCACCATTCAAGGCTTTATATGGACGGAGATGTCGCACTCCTTTATCTTGGGATGATTATGGTGAGAGAGCCTTGTTGGGGCTAGAGATGGTTGTAGATGCAGCTGAGAAGGTGAAGCTTATTAGAGATAGACTTTGGGTGGCACAGGACAGACATCGGCATTGGGTCGACGGCCACCGGAGACCTTTGGAGTTTGAGGTATATGTTTTATTTTTTATTGCATGTGATTGCTTGGTTCTAGATTGAGTGTTAAGGCTGTATTTTGTTCGAGGTTGGAAAACTGGTATTCTTGGGGATTTCTCCGACACAGAGTATGATTCGCTTTGGTAGAGGCTGGAAGCTTAGTCCATGGCACATCGGACCCTTCTCTTTTCTTGAGAGGGTCGGTGCAGTAGCCTATTGACAAGACTTGCCGCCTGTACTAGAGGGTGTGCACAACATAATCCATGTGTCACAGTTGAGACAGTATGTGGCAGACCCTAGTCACATTTTGGATCACTCGAAGATCGAGGTAGTTCCGACTCTCATTTATTTAAAGCAGCCAGTAAAGATTATGAGTCGCAGGAAGAAGGTATTACGGAACCAGACGATTCCCTTGCTACGCGTGGCGTGGAGGCATCACTCTCCGGGAGAGTCTACCTGGGAGAGGGAAGCCTAGATGCGCGTGCGATACCCTTATCTCTTTAAGTAGTGAGGTATCATTCTTTTATTGTTGTGATTATTATAGTAGTGATAGCTTCTTCCTTAAATTTCGAGGATAAATTTTTTCTAAGGATGGTAGAATTGTCACTACCACATTTTTAGATATGGGTAGTGTCACAACCCGCACCCAGAATTTGGACATGAGTCATGGGTATGTCCAGCCTACGCCACAGCATCGGTGATAGAATGCTGTCTAGGACTCTATAATACTAACATAACTCACAACCTGTCAATGATATCAACTCCATAAGGAGTACAATAAAATAAACATCTCATAATGCATACTCAATCACAATAGCTATAAGAATATAAATGGCACGGTAAAAGATAAGAAAGAATGACATATTCAAACACAACGTCTCAAAATAGAGATAAACCACAGTCTAGCTGTCCAACATAAAAAGAAAGTCTCCACAAGTCTCAAATTAAACTCCACATAAGTCTCAACATAATTAAAATAAACGTCAAAATAAATCTCAAATGTATAAAATAAATACTGTCTAAACAACTGTAGGTACTGTCTCCTCTAATGGAATAGACTCCTCTAATATCTCTGGTGTGTAGTCTGCGTCTATACCTGGTCCATAATGTGTGGGACAGAAATCCTCAAGATCCTCTGGAAAAAATATCCAGTCATGATTGGAGCAAAGTACAAGCACTAATAGCAATTCCACATATATTGACAAAAACTATAATACAGTGTAAAGAAATACAAGATGGATATAAATACTGGCAATAAGAAATACTAGAATAATAAAATACTGGAAATAAGGAATACTGGAGCATATGTCATTATCCATGGTATACTATCAATGAACAGAAATATAAGTCCATGCTAGAACAATAAACTAGAATATAAGTGAATACTAGAAAATTACTAGAACATAGAGAAATGCTAGATCAATAAACTAGATATACATGTAAAGACTATCTAGCTAAGTGTGTGAAACATCAGCATATCATGTGACCGACTTGGCACTGATCAGGCTTGTTACATATGATTAGCTATGATTTATGTAAGGTCAGGCTAACCATCCGGATAGCTATGATGCGAGCAATAGTCAGGCTAATCATATGTAACAGGCTATGAGGCATGTAATGGTCAGGCTGCACCGACGTAAGGTGTGGGTGAGCTACGATGCATCTAGAATTGGGTATGATCACATAAGCTACTAATATCTCCCCGTCCCCAGCTAGCACGATGGATCCCAATCACGACTCCTCGTGATCGGTCTCGATAATGCAAACTTACGTAGTTTCAGAATCAAGTACGCTATACAACTAGAATTATAGAGATAATCAACATAATAAAAACTGTCAGAGAATGTACTCGCCTATGGTCCTCTGCTGGAAATACCAATGTCCTGTTTTCGATGTCTTGTCTGAATAATCCAACAGTCCTATTGACATTATTTAATAATAATATTGCATCAGTCGATACACTAACATACACACAATCATAATTATACAGAACTTAGAGACTACGCTAGGGGTGCTACTTGTCATCTAACAGGGTCAAGTGTGCATCTAGTTGCACGGGTGTCACATCCTCAAATATTGTGCATAATCAGACAGTCAATCACTAACATATGTCTCGCCAGTACGTCAGTGTACATAAGGTAGACACTCACAATCACTCAGGGTCACATGGTCAATGTAAATACGGGATCTCCATAATTAACACTAGGGGCATACAGTACATATATAATATGTTCATCACTAGTATTAGCATTTAACTTCTTATATATATCTATATCTATATACATACCAATTTGAATATAATACTCATACACGTACTTATACGCATACGAGTTGGGTATATTGCATGGCATCTAGCAATCAATCTCTAACGAACTTGGCAGGAAACAACATGCTAAATCTTAACATCATTCACACACACAAAAAATCATAAGAGAAATACTTTGCACCTTGGCCTCGGCGTACACGTGTACGAGGGAGTATTCGACGTTGAGTCATGAGGTGAGATAGGTTCATTCAGTCATCGAGGGGAGTCAGGTTCAGCGGGCTGTTGTCGAGGAGGGAAGTCGAGTTCAGCGTGCTAAGGCGAATGGCAGCGCTGCGGTCGTGGTAGTGGCGTTCAGTCGGTCAGTTGGGAGGAGGTCTATCCGGCAGACTCGGGTGGATCCGGTAGATGGGTGGTCGGGACAGGTGATAGTGGTTCATGCGGTTGAAGGAGAGAAGATGGCATCGGGTGGATCTGGTGGATGGGTGGTCGAGATCGGGTTTCAGGCGGTGACGGGGTCGCTATCGAGGAAAGGGATGGTGATGAAGGTGCAGGCGAGTTGGGGAGTTATCATGCGAGAATGCTCGGCAGTTCGGTGGACTCGGGATGATCAGTTCCTGCGGGTTGAAGGAGAGGGAGATGGTGATGATTCAGCAGGGTCGGCTCGGGCTGTAGAAGCATAAAAATATACGCTGGGGAATCATACACGTAAAACCCTCAACAGACAGGAAGCTCGCGTAAAACAGAGCTCCAGCACTGGGTGGCATGAAACATAAAGAGCCATTTGGCGTATAGCAGAGCTTCAATGCTAGTTCAGCGTAAAATATAGCTCTAGAACAACCCGCGTAATGCAGTATTTCCAGACTGCTTCGACATAAAAAATGTTGCTACATCAGCACTTTGGCGTAAAACTCATCTTCTTTTGATGCAGCAGGAAGTTGTACGAGAAACTCTTCGTATTCCTCGAATGAACCTGTCAGATCAAGCAGTGAACCTGACTTCTGACAAAGAGTACTACACGGTGATCGAGAGGATGGCTGTAATGATGACTCTGCACAGAACTCCAAACTGTCGTCTAGTGACATAACCCTTGATATAAGACATCGTTTATGTATTCAAGGAATACACTACCTATTCTACACAGGCAGATATGAGCTTTACACTCAGGATGAGACGAAACCAACAGCCACGTAAAAAAATATTTTTCGTACAGAACTCGAGGCACGTCTCTGCAATTAATGCACGAGATGGGGGGCAGATCTCTGCATTTAATGCATGAGATTTGGTTCTACTTTTAATGACTGGGTGAGCAATAATTAGGGCTAATACGTCCACATCACCATCCCCGCACATTACGCCAAGCAGGCTATTTTTAGCTATAGGAGCACGCTGTACGCTATCTCCTTGAAATATGCCGACTTGGCTATTTTTTAAACTATAGGAATACGTTGTATGTTATCTCCTCGAAATATGCCAACTCAGGCTATATTTGCAAAGGTGCATGATAAGGCTATCCGGCCCAGAATACGCTCAAAACCTTAGTCAAAGAAGGATAACTGGCTGTCTTTACGCTGACTACCTATCCATGCAGCATCAAACTTTACGCAGAATTTGGCCTCTACGCCAATATGACAGCTATTTGGCTCCTACGCCAACTTATTGGCTATTCGGCTTTTACACCTACTTGGCTTCTACGCCAACATGGCATCTATTTTGGCTTCTACGCCAACTTGACAACAATTCGACGTCTACGCCTACTTAGCTTTTACGCCATCAGAACAGCTATTTGGCTTCTACGCCAACGAGACAGTTATTTGGCTTTTATGCCAACCATCTCTACGCGAGGGGCAGTTATCTATGTGGCTTGCATGCCGTGATCTTCAATGAGTGATTATACGTATTACCTCATAATGGGACATGTATCACACGCCAATTCAAGAGATCATTCATATGTGGGTAGCAGTTATTATAACCGCCGCGTAAAAGGTGCAGCTCGCTCCACTGTTCGATTTCTACGTCGACTGTTGCTGAACTCTATAAATAGAGACCTCCGGCCACGGAGGTCCAGGGTCGAAGGGAAAAATGCAAGGTATAGAGAATTAAGGAGCCACAGACAGAGGTCAAGGTTAAGAAAGCACCTATAGAGAGCTTGGGCAACGAGAGTTCAATCCCTCCTGCAGCCTTTGAAGCTTCTTTTTCCTCTTCTACAATACTTCTTTGTTATCTTGTGGTCCAAGGGACAAAGTGATCGACCGCAGATCCGATTCCTATAGCAATATTTCCCCAGAATTAATTTTTTGTACTTAACATCCTCGTATAGGATTAATTGTACTTCTTTTTCTTGTTTGAAAACCAAAGAGAGGGTTTTGTATAAACCTAGTTTCAATTTCTTTTGTTTATTATCAAACACAAGATGGCGACTCTGCTGGGGACTACTTTATCATCTGACGAGAAAGCCATTACTCAACACGATGCTGTATCCATTGGATCAACGAAGAAGACTCTGGTCGTCCAATTCGAACAATCGGCTTACGAAGACATGCTTCGAGCAAGGGGTAGCTCTCATTCCCTCCCTATCCAGGACAACAAAAATTATGTAAAGTATGGATGCCCCGGACATCCTCTACCATTCCTACAGACTCTCTCTCTCCGATCAACAAGGTTGTGACATCGCAACCTCTACGCTTTGGACGTAAAAATCCGTCTCCCATCTGTGACGTGGCAGACGAAGCTTCTGGCAATGCCTTAGTGCCAATCCAGAAGTCTACTCCGTGCCCTGCACGTAAAACTTTGTCTTCCGTCTGTGACGTGGCAGACAAAGCTTCTGGCAGTGCCTTAGTGCCAATCCAGAAGTCTTCTCCGCACCCTGCACGTAAAACTTTGTCTTCCGTCTGTGACGTGACAGACAAAACTTCTGGCAATTACTTAGGGCCAATCCAGAAGTCTACACCGCGCCTCGCGCATAAAATTTAGTCTCCCGTTTGTGACGTGCCAGATAATTTTTTTTATAATACCTCAGTTCCAATTCAGAAATTCCAAACGCGTTCCGCGCGTAAAAATACATCTCCCCTCTGTGAAGAGGCAGATGGTCCTTGCAATCATCGCAAGGGAAAACAAGTGGCGGATTTCCTGACCTCTCGGCTTTTATGCCATCAAGAGAAGAATCTGCCCGCTCTTCAGTTTACGTGGAATACTAATGGCCAATTGAGGACTTCCTCAGTTTTACGCTAACCTGTGCAAAGTTCTAGATTATGCCAGGACAAGCCCTTCAGCGTAAAGAAGGCCCAGTTTGTGGATAGATATGCTCCTTATGGATCATGTGCTACTCACATGGCTGAACTGTTGTATTCGTATAGCAGGGAGAGAGTTATGATTCCCAATATCCGTACTCTAACTGATGTAAAAAGGCAGAATGAGCCTTCTTCTTCTTCTCCTGTTACTCCTTCTGACTTGCGTAATATCCTGATCCAGAAGCACAAAGATAGGGGATCTTCTACCATGTTTATTATACCCCCTAGGGAGCATTATTATATTAGTCATAAAATTATAGTTAACTATTGTTGTTCTATGGCAAAATGGTCAATTTTTGACCGGTTGAACTACTCTTTGTCTTTATAGAAAGAAGAGCCTACATTCGCATCAGTGAACATGGCTTCACACATTCCAAGAGGAAGGTCAAATTCAAGACATCATCCTCTAGAACTCCAAGCCAAAGGAGATTCAACAAACTCCTTAAGAATATTGAAGCTGGTGTGTTTCGAAACACTCGTTCAAGGTCACGACAACCGACTTCATATTCTTCTGATTCCGACACTAGGGGTCGCCAATTTCCCGAATCAGATGCTGAAAGTATAGATTCAATCTCTACAGAGCTCTATACTGATCCTTCCATAGCATCCAGAGGAATGGGAGTCTATGCCATTAGAGATGAACACGAAGAGGCTTCCCCATCAGGAAGTACTGAGCAACGCATCACTGTATTGGAGACATCACTGAAAGAGATGCATTCCATGATAGAGAATATGCACCAGATGATGCTGACTCAACATACAGCTGCTATAGCTCAAGCATCGATCCCGTCGACTCAAATACGTATGGGGGTGGACCTACCACCATCCAATGCGAACCAGGAGCCTGTTCTAAATCAAGAGTCAGCAGCTCCTCCACTTCCTAACTCGGAGAATGTATTGCCTCCTATAGGAGTTACGATACAACCGATCTCTCACCACTCTGCGGTCCCTTTACCAGCTGAAGAGCTGATGCAGGCAGTGCAAGAATTGAAAGCCCAATTTGATGCCTTGAAGCATAAGGATCAGCTCAAGAAGTTGGGAATCAACCAACCATACCCAGCTATCTGGGACGAGATCCCTTTCCCACCGAAATACAAACCACAGGCTATGGTTTTGTTTGAGGGAAAGACGTCACCGAGCCAGTACATGAACTACTTTAGCATGATGACAGTATTGTTACAAGGGAATGACCCCCTTCTCACTTGAGTGTTTAAAGGCTATCTGTCTGGAGTGGCCTATCAGTGGTACCGTAGACTTATGGACAACTGTATTACTTTTTTTAAAGATTTTAAAACTCTATTCTTCGCGTAATTCTACGAAGGAGGGATGGACATATCTATGTCCTCACTCATCGAAGTAAAGCAGAAGGAGAAAGAGAACGTTCATACTTTTATCGAACGTTTTCGTCAGGCCACTTTGCAAATGCCTCCCGGAGTTCCGGATTCAGCCTTGGTGGATATTTGCAGGAAGAACCTTCTTCCACTAATCTTGGTATTCACAGGACCATATGTCACGACCCGCACCCGAAAATTGGGCATGAGTCGTGGGTACGTCCAGCCTACACCGCAGCATCGGCGGTAGAACGCTGTCTAGGTCTCAACAAAACATATATATCCTGTCAATAGTCTCAACTCTGCACGGAGGACAATGATAATAATCCACAGTTCTATAAATATACTCAATCACAAGCTATAAGAATAATGGCACGAAGAGAATGAAAAAATTCTATAATAAACCAACCACAATAAGTCCAACTCAATCCTGGGTATAGATGACCTCACAGAGTCATAAAATAATAAATACAACTCAGTCTCAGTCTGAAACAATAAATACAATAAAAGTAATCTAGGTATTGGCAGGTAAGATCTCCTCTAGGATAGGTAACTCCTCTGGGATTTCCGGAGTGAAATCTCCCTCTAATCCTGGGCCGTAATGAGTGGGGCAATAGTTCTCCAGGTCCTCTGAAAAATGTTATCCAGTCAGGATTGGAGCGAAGCACAAGCACTGACAGCAGTTTCATTAAATTGACGAAAACTATAAACAGTATAAGAATACAAGATGAGAAGAAATACAGGAAATGTAAAGTACTAGAGAAATAAAATAGGCAATAGAGCATCTAGCAATGAACAATAAACAGTGAATGCTAGAAGAAGTGAATCTGAAATAAAAAATAGACATCTAGCTAAGTGTTTGAATTATCAGTATATTATGTGATCGGCTTGGGACTAGATCAGGCTGGTTATATATGATTAGCTATGATTCTTGTAGGTCAGGCTAACCATGTGGTTAGCTATGATGCATGTAGTGGTCAGGCTAATCATATATAACAGCTATGATGCATGTAAATGGTCAGGCTGCACCCGACGTGAGAAGTGGGGTGAGCTATGATGCATATAAAGGTTTGGATATGATCACATAATCTACTAATAGTTCCCCATCCCCCAGCTAGCACGATGGATTCCAATCATGACTCCTCATAATAGGGATCTAGGGTACTAACTCGTGTATCCATGGTGTCAGAATCAAGTATGTAATACAACTAGATTATAGAAGTAATCAACAAAATAAAAACTGTCAGAGAATGTACTCACCTGTGGTCCTGAGCAAAATATGAGGATCGATGTCCAAAATGGAGTCACAAGAACCTAATTGACTAAGGTTTAGTCATTCTAGGGTTTGAGGTTCAAACCAAAAATTGGAATTCTAGGGTTTCTCTAGAATTTGGGTTTCAACTAGGGTTAGTCATTAGGGTTATAGTCCTAATGAGTTCTAGGGTTTGACCTAAACCAAACACAACTAACAACATATAAATAGTTTATAAAACTCAGCAGATTAATTAAATACATAATTATTCCAAATAGTGAAATTACACAAATGCCCTTATCTGAAAAATGTGGTAGTGACAAGTCTACCCTCCTAAAAGAAATTTTGTCCTCGAAATTTAGACTGAACAGAACAAGAATATAATCAGAAAAGGAATATACCTCAAGTCTAGAAGAGATACGGGTATTGCTCGCGCATTTCGTCCTCTCTCTCCCAGGTCGACTTCCCTGGAGAGTGATATCTCCATGCAATACGGACCAAAGTAATAGTTTGGTTCCGCAACACCTTCTCTCTGCGGTCCAAGATTTCTATGGGCTGCTAGGGGTAGCTGAGCGACGGTCCAACCTCAATCTCCGAGTGATCAAGTACGTGACTAGGGTCTGCCACGTACCGTCTCAGCTGCGACACGTGAAACACATCATGCACTCCCTCTAATACAGGCGGCAAGTCTAGTTTATACGCCACTGCACCTACCCTCGCAAGAATACCAAAGGGCCCGATGTAGCGTGGGCTAAGCTTCCCGCCTCGACCGAAACGAATTGTACCACGCGTCGGAGAAATCCGTAGGAATACTAGATCGCCAACCTAAAACAAAACAGTCTCAACATGCAATATAAACAAACAACATAAGCCAGAAAAATAATGATCTATACCTGAAACTCAAGGGGTCTACGGTGGCTGTCGGCCCAATGCCGCTGTCTGTCCTACGCCACTCGCAGTCTGTCTCTGATGAGTTTCACCTTTTCTGCAGCATCCACGACCATTTCTGGTCCTAGCAAGGCTCTCTCTCCAACGTCGTCCCAAGATAACGGTGTACGACACCTCCGTCCATAAAGAGCCTCAAATGGTGACATCTCGATGCTGGCCTGGTAGCTGTTGTTGTAAGCAAATTCTACCAGGTACAGATGATCCTCCCAAGAACCTCCGAGATCTAGAACACAAGTGCGTAGCATATCCTCGAGAGTCTGAATAGTCCTTTCAGACTGCCCGTCTGTCTGGGGGTGATATGCGGTACTGAACTTGAGCTGAGTGCCGAAGCTAGCCTGCAGACTCCTCCAGAAGTGGGAAGTGAAACGACTATCCCGATCCGAGATGATGCTTACAGGAACTCCATGAAGCCTAACGATCTGTCGCACGTACATCTCTGCTAGCCTCTCTGTCGACGTGCCCACCTTGAAAGGTAAGAAATGGGCTGATTTGGTCAACCTGTCCACGATGACCCAAATCGCGTCCTTCCCTCCTGGAGAACATGGAAGCCCTGAAACAAAATCCATGGTCACATGCTCCCATTTCCACTCTGGAATCGGTAAAGGTTGAAGCAAACCACCTGGCCTCTGCCGGTCTGCCTTTACCTGCTGGCACACTAGGCACCGGGATACGAAGCGTGCTACCTCGCGCTTCATTCCATACCACCATACGTGCTCCCTCAAGTCTCGATACATCTTGTTGGCACCGGGATGCATCGAGTACTGAGAGCGGTGTGCCTCCTTTAAAACCTCCTCGTGCAGCTCCCCGCTCGGCACACATATCCTCGTGTCGTATCGTAAGGAACCATCCTCTGTGATAGTAAAGTCGTCCGACAATCCTGTCTGAACCTGTGCTCTGATACTCCTCAGAGCCTCATCATTATACTGCGCAGCTATGATCTTGTCCATCAGCTCGGACTGTATCTGCAATCCCCACATCTGAATCTCAGTACCGGGAACTAACACCTCAATCTCCAAGCTTTCCAGATCAGCCAATAAATGTCTATCTGTTGTCAAGTACATAGCCATCGGATACCTGCTCAAGGCATCGGCGACTACGTTGGCCTTTCCCGGGTGGTACTGCAATGAGATGTCGAAGTCCTTCATCAACTCCAACCACCTCCTCTGCCTCATGTTCAGTTCCTTCTGTGTGTACACGTAGTTCAAGCTCTTGTGGTCTGTGAATATCTCAACACGCTCTCCGTACAGGTAATGTTTCCACAGCTTTAGAGCGAAGATAACTGCTGCCAACTCCAAATCGTAGCTGGGGTAGTTCTCTTCATGAGGGCGTAACTGCCTGGAAGCATAGGCAATTACCTTCCCGTGCTGCTGAAGAACACATCCCAGACCCTTTCCTGAAGCATCACTGTAGATGGTGAAACCACCTGTCCCTGCTGGCAACGTCAAAACTGGAGCTGTCGTCAACCTCTTCTTCAGCTCATCAAATGCGGCCTGGCAATCCTCCGTCCAGACAAAATCCACATCCTTCCTAGTCAGTCTGGTCATCGGTACTGTAATCTTGGAGAAGTCGTGTACAAACCTCCTGTAGTATCCTGCTAGCCCGAGAAAACTCCTGATCTCAGCTACCGAACTGGGGGTAGCCCACGACTCCACTGCCTCGATCTTCTGTGGGTTAATCGAGATTATGTCATCCGAGCCCAAGAAATTCAACCTTGTCAAGGAAGAATTCACACTTAGAGAGTTTCTCGTACAGCTTCTCTCTCCTGAGAGTCTTTAAGACCAACCTCAGGTGCTCTTCGTGCTCCTCCGGGGTCTTAGAATACACAAGAATATCGTCGATGAACACCACCACGAACTTGTCAAGGTACTGGTGGAACACCTTATTTATTAGGTTCATGAATACTGCCGGTGCATTGGTTAAACCAAATGGCATCACCATAAACTCAAACTGGCCGTATCTGGTCCGAAAAGCTGTCTTCGGCGTGTCTTCTTTCTTCACCTTCACCTGGTGATAGCCTGACCTCAAATCTATCTTTGAAAATACCCTCGCCCCGCTCAACTGATCAAAAAGATCATCTATCCTCGGCAGCAGGTATTTGTTCTTGATAGTGAGGTTGTTCAAAGCTCTATAATCAATGCACATGCGCACCGTGCCGTCCTTCTTCGGTACGAACAATACCGGAGCTCCCCATGGTGATGAACTGGATTTGATGAAATCTTTGTCCTGCAGCTCCTCAACTTGCTTCTTCAGTTCTGCTAGCTCGCTGTTGTTGACTCTATAGACATGTTGTAAAATGGGCTTCGCTCCTGGAACCAAGTCTATAGAGAATTCAACATCTCTGTCTGGCGGCAAGCCTGACAACTCCTCTGGAAATACATCCAGGAACTCCGCTATTAGAGGATGTGGCAACTCCTATTCTTCTGCCCTGGCTCCGCAAAATGTGCTCCTGCTCTGTTCTGCTGCTCCTCTGATGACCTCCAACTCCGGCTCTCCTGGTGGTCTAAATAATACTCTGCCTCTATAACAATCTATAGTAGCATGATGCCTACTCAACCAGTCTATTCCGAGTATAATATCGTACCCCAGAAGTGGCATGACGAGTAAGCTCACGCTCAACTCTCGGCCTCCTACTGACACCCTCCGGTCCTTGTAGTGATCACGGACTAGGATAATACCTCCACCAGTCATGATCTTGCAAGTCCTAGCTAATGGTTCTGTGTCTAAATGATGTCGAAGTGCATAAGATACAGACACAAAACTATGGAAAGCGCCAGAATCGAATAAGGTAAATACGGGAATACAATCGAGAAGAACCAAACCTGTGATTAAGTCTCCTGCTGGCTCGATCTCCTCGACTGCCATGGCGTACGCTCGCCCCTGGGGTGCACCTCTCTGCTGCTAATGCTGGGTAAACTTCTGATATTGTGGTGGAAGTGGTGTCCTCTGTTGTTGGCCTCCTGGTATGGCAGGTACCCTGTCTGGTCCTCTCTAGGCGGCTGCTCCACCCTGACCTGGACGAATGGTAGGGCAATCCCTCAGCTGGTGTGTCATTGATCCGCAGGACAGACATGAGCCCAATCTCTTTCTACAAATCTCTCTAGTATGGCCTGTCTTCCCGCAGTACGCACATTGGATGGCGGGCTGAGTCTGCCTCTGTTGCTGCTGCTGGACCTGCCCTCGGGCTGGTGCCTGGTGCTGCTGGTGCTGCTGCTGAAAGGGCCTCTGCTGCTGCTGATAGTGTGGACGCTTGCCCGCCCGCACTACTGTTTGCTCCTCCGGAACCATCGCGTCCCCTCTTGGGCCTGAGGTCCAAGTCGTCCTCGGCTATCTGGGCATCCATCAATATGCCCTCGTAGGTAGCTGTGCGACGTCCCGACGTACGAGACTTGATCTCCCTTGCCATCCCCTTTCTGAACTTTTGGGCCCTGTCTCCCGGATCTTTAATCATCGATGGCGCGAAGCGGCTCAGGCGGCAAAACTCTGTGGCATACTTATCGACGGACGAGCTCCCCTAGGCTAAGTCATGGAACTGACTCTCCAAAGCTCCCAGGGCAACATCAGGAAAGAACTTCTCCTTGAAGAGCTCCTTGAAAGCTTCCCAAGTGAGTCCCCTGTCAAGGAGTCTCGGCTCTGTGAGAAACCACGTCAAGGCGATGTCGAACATCTGGCTGCCGGCGGCCTCGATCTGAAGAGCCTCCAGAAGCTGCGCCAAGCACAAGTTTCTTTCGATGTCCTCTAGCCAATCATCGGCGTAGAGTATCCCTTCTGTCCCCTTGAACTCCCGAGGCATCATCCTCTTGAAATCCACAATGGTGCCCGGCCTCTGGTGGTGCTGATCAGGACGCTGCTGCTGCTGAGTGACTCTCTCCACAGCCTGGAGAGCCACCTGATGAGCATTCTCCATGTTCACCCTCATCATCTCTGTATGGGCCTGGTGTGCCTCAGCCTGCACCCTCTGGGCCTCTGCCGACGTCCTCTGGGCATCGACCATGCCCTGAATCAAAGCGAACATCTGTGCTCCATCGACGGGCACACCTCCTGGATGCTGAACTGGTGGTGGTGGTGGTGGAGGCGCCGTCGTAGCTATGGGGACCCTCTGAACAGGTGGTGGAGGACCCCCGAATGCTGCAGACATTCCCACATGTACTGGAGATGTAGGAGGTGCTGCGGATGTCTGTCCGGCAAGGCGAGAGGTGGCAGACCTCTCTGACTCTGCTGCTCCGGTTCTCCGGGATCTGGTCTCGGCGGCATCCTGAAGACAGGTCGAAGAATTTAATTAAGGCAATAGACACGATATCATCAAGGAAGGACAGTAAATTTCTAAAGGAAAAATCATTAAGAGTAGTATTATATGAATCAGAATTTCCTAATTGTGATTGAGCATATCCTCGGCCTAATTCCTATTTCCTAAAACAGGCTCGTAGTAATACTCTAAGCGAGCACCACTATGATTTTATTCTAATGCGAATCTAGGACTCGACCTGCATGGGCCACCACTAAAAACGTGTCACGACCCGCACCCAAAAATTGGGCATGAGTCGTGGGTACGTCCAGCCTACGCCGCAGCATCGGCGGTAGAACGTTGTCTAGGTCTCAACATAACATATATATCCTGTCAATAGTCTCAACTCCGCACGGAGGACAATGATAATAATCCACAGTTCTATAAATATACTCAATCACAAGCTATAAGAATAATGGCACGAAGAGAATGAAAAAATTCTATAATAAACCAACCACAATAAGTCCAACTCAATCCTGGGTCTAGATGACCTCACAAAGTCATAAAATAATAAATACAACTCAGTCTCAGTCTGAAACAATAAATACAGCAAAAGTAATCTATGTATTGGCAGGTAAGATCTCCTCTAGGATAGGTAACTCCTCTGGGATTTCCGGAGTGAAATCTTCCTCTAATCCTGGGCCGTAATGAGTGGGGCAATAGTTCTCCAGGTCCTCTGAAAAATGTTATCCAGTCAGGATTGGAGCGAAGCACAAGCACTGACAGCAGTTTCATTAAATTGACAAAAACTATAAACAGTGTAAGAATACAAGATGAGAAGAAATACAGGAAATGTAAAGTACTAGAGAAATGAAATAGGCAATAGAGCATCTAGCAATGAACAATAAACAGTGAATGCTAGAACAAGTGAATCTAAAATAAAGAATAGACATCTAGCTAAGTGTTTGAATTATCAGTATATTATATGATCGGCTTGGGACTAGATCAGGCTGGTTATATATGATTAGCTATGATTCTTGTAGGTCAGGCTAACCATGTGGTTAGCTATGATGCATGTAGTGGTCAGGCTAATCATATATAACAGCTATGATGCATGTAAATGGTCAGGCTGCACCCGACGTGAGAAGTGGGGTGAGCTATGATGCATGTAAAGGTTTGGATATGATCACATAATCTACTAATAGTTCCCCATCCCCCAGCTAACACGATGGATTCCAATCACGACTCCTCATGATAGGGATCTAGGGTGCTAACTCGTGTATCCATGGTGTCGAAATCAAGTATGTAATACAACTAGATTATAGAAGTAATCAACAAAATGAAAACTGTCAGAGAATGTACTCGCCTGTGGTCCTGAGCAAAATATGAGGATCGATGTCCAAAATGGAGTCACAAGAACCTAATTGACTAAGGTTTAGTCATTCTAGGGTTTGAGGTCCAAACCAAAAATTGGAATTCTAGGGTTTCTCTAGAATTTGGGTTTCAACTAGGGTTAGTCATTAGGGTTATAGTCCTAATGAGTTCTAGGGTTTGACCTAAACCAAACACAACTAACAACATATAAATAGTTTATAAAACTCAGCAGATTAATTAAATATATAATTATTCCAAATAGTGAAATTACACCAATGCCCTTATCTGGAAATATGGTAGTGACACCATATCAGTTCCATGATTAGCCCTCGTTTATTATCTCAGCGGTAGCCGCTAAAGAAAACAGTCGGAAGGTGCGTGACAATGGAATCATGATTTCTACCTCTGATAGAGAGAAGAGGTCATCCTCCAATAGCGACCATCCTCGTGGTTCTAAAGAAAATGAAGCTCTGGCGATCAATACTTCCAGGCAAAGTACTCCGACAACCACATAGACGAAACCTGGGACTTCCAGGCCCATTGAAGCATATTCTTTTGATGAAGACGATATTTCGAGCATATTCGATTGTCTAGTCAAAAGCGGCAAGCTTACCCTCCCCGAGGTAAAGCGGCCTAATGAAGTCAGCAGTACCAATAATCCTAAGTACTGCATTTTCTATAGGTACATACATCACCCCACAAAGGCGTGTTATGTACTAAAAAGGAAAATCCAGGAGTTGATCGATGCCAAGGCCATCACTCTGCCTAATAGCGAGAAGACGGTCACCGCCAACATAATCTCCCTCCAATTCGATAATCTGCCCCCTCAAGAAGTTTTGGATGGTGTTGTACCTATTTCCCGGACAATGATGAACATCGTTAATCTTCCTCCGGCCCGGGGTCAAAATCATGACCTGGTACCCCTAACTACCCAGCGTAGTGAGATTATGTGGGTTCATCCTGATCTGGTGTTAGAGATTGAGGAAGAGACTCAAGCTGCTACGCTAAGTCTAAAAAGAACTCAAGACGTAAACCATGCCATATGGTTGCAATATCCCCGACATCAGAAGAAGAGCTTTGGCTACCGAAACCCGTTCAAGGAAAGCCTACCTCAAGGACTATGGAGGAAACCAGGAAGATACAATGGCAGACACTTCAGCTGCCAAACTTCTAGAGCCTGAACCTGTCATACCAAAGGTAGGTCCTTCTAGACCAACTTCGGCGGACAAGGGCAAGAAAAAAGAAGTGCGCTTTGATTTGGAGAAACCATATAACTACGATATCCTGGCCCAGTTGGCTAATACACCAGCCCGATTGTCCATTTTTGAGCTCCTAAGGCTGTCCAAAGACACTCGTCAAGCCTTGAGTGAAGCGTTAATGCAGGCGGATGTATGCTTGACTCAGCTCAAATCCACCGACAAAGAGCCTGTGGCATGTCCTCAATGCCATAGCGTGATGAAAGTGGTCCCTAACATCACTTTCACTCAAGATGACATGTTGAAACATAATCGGCATGACAGACCCCTCTATTACACCGGATACGTCGGTTCCATGGAGGTAGACCGGATTCACATAGATCCGGGATTATCGATCAGCATTGTCCCTCATAGTCTGCTCAGACCGCTGAGGATTCCTACAAGCGAACTGGCTTACACCAACACTACAATCGTGGGCTTTAACGATAGGAAAAGTAAGTCGTTGGGGAAGATTCGTCTGAGGATCCAGATTGGGGACCTTAGATTAGTGGCTACATACTACGTCATTGATTCAGAGGTATCCTACAACATTCTTCTGGATAGACCATGGATCCACAATCACAACATTGTTCCTTCGACTCTACATCAATGTTTCAAATATGTAGATGCCCAAGGAACAGTAAAAATAGAGTTTGCTGACCTTAACCCATTCAAGAGAGTAGAGTCATACTATTCCAATGCCATGTTATACACCCAAGACTACATGAAAGAGGTGTCAGGCAAGACGGAGAAGGAATCCCACCGGGAGCTAGGAGAACCATCTGCTGAGCAACCCCTGTCGATCCAGGTAAAAGGGCGGACTACCCGTCTGAAAATCATGGAACCCATGGCTATCCACTTGAACAAAACCAAATCAGGAGTAGAAAGTGATCCCCTAGTGATCACTTTGAACTAGAAGTCTCCACTTTTGGTTATCATCCTCCGGCGCAAAAGCAGCCAACTGATGTAAATACAACCGGGAATATGGTTTCTGACGATAATAAAGATTCTCTTTTCTTGTATACTGACGCTCAATTTCCAAATCTTGGGTGTTCCTTAGACTCTACATCAATGTTTCAAATATGTAGATGTCCAAGGAACAGTAAAAATAGAGTTTGCTGACCTTAACTCGTTCAAGAGAGTAGAGTCCTACTATTCCATTGCCATGTTATACACCCAAGACTACATGAAAGAGGTGTCAGGCAAGACGGAGGAGGAATCCCACCGGGAGCCAGGAGAACCATCTGCTGAGCAACCCCTGTCGATCCAGGTGAAAGGGCGGACTACCCGTCCGAAAATCATGGAACCCATGGCTATCCACTTGAACAAAACCAAATCAGGAGGAGGAAGTGATCCCCTAGTGATCACTTTAAACTAGAAGCCTCCACCTTTGGTTATCATCCTCCGGCGCAACAAGCAGCCAACTGATGTAAATACAACCGGGAACATGGTTTCTGACGATAATAAAGATTCTCTTTTCTTGTATACTGACGCTCAATTTCCAAATCTTTGGTGTTCCTTAGACTCTACATCAATGTTTCAAATATGTAGATGCCCAAGGAACAGTAAAAATGGAGTTTGCTGACCTTAACTCGTTCAAGAAAGTAGAGTCCTACTATTCCAATGCCATGTTATACACCCAAGACTACATGAAAGAGGTGTCAGGCAAGACGGAGGAGGAATCCAACCGGGAGCCAGGAGAACCATCTGCTGAGCAACCCCTGTCGATCCAGGTGAAAGGGCGGACTACCCGTCCAAAAATCATGGAACCCATGGCTATCCACTTGAACAAAACCAAATCAGGAGGAGGAAGTGATCCCCTAGTGATCACTTTGAACTAGAAGCCTCCACCTTTGGTTATCATCCTCCGGCGCAACAAGCAGCCAACTGATGTAAATACAACCGGGAACATGGTTTCTGACGATAATAAAGATTCTCTTTTCTTGTATACTGACGCTCAATTTTCAAATCAGGAATTCTTCCCCCATAACGATATAGAACCTATAGCACAAAAATTCTTGGGAGCTATAGACTTCTATCATCCGTATGTGTGGGAAGTGGCGTCAATATCTAATGTCATCACGACATATGGGCCACATAAAGATTCTATCTTTATTATCCCGGCTACTCGCAGCAATCAAAATCCAATATTCTTTGGTCGCATGCGCAACAGACCGATTGTACAAGAATATTCTCACGAATTTGATGCTGGGAAAATGCAATTCACAGATATAGCCCACAAGCTTTGAAGATTATGCAAAATATGGGTTATGATTTGAAGCTGGAACCAGGTCTCAACTATGGGAAAGGCAGACAAATACCGTTGCGTGGTGATTCCTACTGTCAACGAGCTCATTTTGGATTAGGGTATACCACGTCTCTTGCAACCTCTGAGTCAAATGAGGATATATTTTCCTCTTCTCAAGATGACTCCTCGTCCTCCGGCTCATATGCTGATCTCGAACGGGTATTATCAGTAAATATGGTGTTGACAGATTCTCTCGAAACAGAGAAACAAGAATCTAAACCATTCAAAGATGAATCCTGGGCTAAGCAAATTGATACACAATGGGAACTCTGGTTCGAACAGAGAGAATCGCCCACTGAAGATAAAGTTATCCAAATCGATATTGGGGATGAACTTTCACCAAAGCCGATATTTATCAGTAACAATCTTTCCGAAGAAGAAAGGGAAGAAATAATCCAACTGATAAAAGAATATATCGATGTCTTTGCGTGGAATTATGAGAATATGCCAGGCCTTGGCCCAAAAGTGGCTACCCATAAGCTCAATATATTGCCCAATTCGAAGCCGGTAAAGCAACACCAACGCCGATTTCGTCCGGATATGATGGATGCCATCGAAGCTGAAATCAAAAAATTGATAGCCTGTGGGTTCATCCGGGAAGAACAACATCCTGACTGGGTCACCAATGTTGTCCCGGTTATGAAAAAAAGCGGGAAAGTATGTGTTTGCATCGATTTTCGAGATCTAAATGCGGCCTGCCCTAAAGATGAGTTCCCTTTTCCCATTACAGACGTCATGATCAATAATACGTGCGGTTTTGAGTGCATGTCTTTCATGGATGGATTCTCAGGATATAATCAGATTAAGATGGATCCTGAAGATGAGAAGCATACTGCCTTTCGGACACCTTTGGGGGTATATTGCTACACAGTCATGCCCTTCGGACTGAAGAATGCTGGTGCTACATATCAGCGAGCTATGAGTAACATATTTTATGAGCACTTACACAAAACAGCAGAATTTTACGTAGACGATATTGCTGTCAAAAGCCGCCTCAAGGATAATCATATCCAAGACTTGAAGACAGTATTCGAGTTGATGCGCCAACATCAACTCAAAATAAATACTACAAAGTCCTTTCTTGGTGTATTTAGTGGCAAATTCCTGGGATTTGTCATTACCGCTAAAGGCATTCAAGTGGACCCTGATAAAGGGAAGGCTATCTTAGAAATGCGATCACCCCGTAATCTGAGGGAACTCAGGTGATTCCAAGGTCATCTGGCTTATATCAGGAGATTCATATCCAACCTCTCTGGGAGATGTCAATCTTTTTCTCGCCTGATGAACAAAGGTGTGTCCTTCGTATGGGACGAAGCTTGTCAGCAAGTATTTAATGATATCAAATGCTACCTCACTAATCCTCCAGTTCTGGTGCCTCCTATCATAGGAAGACCATTTTTGCTGTATATTCGAGCAACGGATCATTCTTTAGGAGCTCTCTTTGTACAGAAGAACAATGAGGGTCACGAACAGGCTATCTACTATTTAAGCAGGATGATGGTCGAAGCTGAATACCGGTACAATCCAGTAGAAAAAAAATGATTGGCCCTGATGTTCGCTATTCAGAAGACGCGACATTACGTCATAGGCCAAACTATTCATATTATCTCCAGGATCAATCCTCTTCGAGTATTGATGAATAAGCCGAGTGTTCTTAATTCCCGACTCGTGACTTGGGCGATGTTACTAACACCGTATGATATGGTGTTTGTCCCTCAGAAGTCCATAAAAGGTCAGGCCTTGGCTGATTTCTTAGCTGCTCATCCAATCTCGAAAACCTCTAAACTATACGAGGACATTCCCGACGAAGTTGCAAAATATAATTCCGTAATGGAAAGTGTTACATGGCCGCTATTCTTCGATGGTGCCTCTAGGACGGGTCCCAGGGGAAACGTGGTTTCAGGAGTAGGAATTGTCCTGGTCACTCCTGATTAACTCGTCATCTATCGAGCATATTCTCTTAGAGAACCCTCCTCCAATAATGTAGCAGAGTATAACGCTCTACTAATCGGGCTCCAAGTCGCTAAAGAATTGGAGGTGGAATACCTCGAAGCTTTTGGTGATTCTCTGCTGATCGTCAATCAGGCCAGAGAAATATATAAAGTCTGCCATCCAGACCTCATTCCTTACCACCAAGCAACGATCGAGATTGCAATATCTTTCAGAGGATTCTTCCTAGAGCACGTGCCCCTATCCCAAAATTTGGAAGCTGATGCTCTGGCCAGTCTAGCTGCAGATCTAGCTATTCCTATAAAGAGGCAGAATTCGGTGATTCTTCTCAACTGAGATCTTTTCTGTGTGAAGAATAATTTTCACATAGAATGCAGCTACGCTATAAATAAGGTTCCTCCTGAGAGAGACTAGAGAAGTCCCTTTATAGATTTCGTGGTATACAAAATCTTACCAGAGGATCCTAAAGAAGTAGCGTCTATAAAAAGACGATCATTATGCTTTTATTTTGATGCTTCTTCACAATGTCTATATCGTCGAACATACGATGGACTACTGTTACGATGTCTCTCCGATAATGATGCGAAGTGTGTTATCCGTGAAACTCACGATGGTATATGTGGAGCACACCAACCCGGTCCTAAGTTACAGGATCGTATCAGGAGGATGGGCTACTATTGGCCTACTATGATCGCAGATGCAGTAAAATATGCAAGACAATGCAAAGCCTGTCAAGTTCATACGGATTTTATACATCAGCCTTCTGAGTATCTACACCCTACCATTGCATCATGGCCTTTTGAAGCATGGGGTATGGATATCATTGGTCATATTCACCCGTCTTCTTCTAGAGGACATCGGTTCATATTGGCTATTACGGACTACTTCTCTAAATGGGCAGAGGCAACCCCCCTAGCTTAAGTAAAGACGTCCAACGTGTTCAGCTTTATCAAGCACCATGTCATTTATCGCTTTGGGATACCCCGAAGGATAATTCATGACAATGGGCCTCAATTCATCAGCCAAGCATTTCACTGATTTTGCGACAAGAATTAGATACAAAATATGGCCTCTACGGCATACAATCCGTTTGCTAATGGGTTGGCGGAAGCTTTCAACAAAACCATCATCAAACTCTTAAAAAAGTTTGTTTCTTCGAACAGAAGAGATTGGAATGAGAAGCTGGGAGAGTGCCTCTGGGAATACCGCACAATGGTACGAACACCGACGGGTTGTACCCCATTCTCATTAGTCTACGGGTGTGAAGCAGTTCTCCCCATTGAAATATAAATCCTATCACTCAGAATAGCATTGGCTAATGAGTTGACTCAGGAAAATAATGATCGACTACGGCTTCAAGAGCTAGAAGGATTAGACGAGAACTGCCTTCAAGCTCAGCAGTGTATTGCGTTCTACGAGGCACGCATTTCTAGAACTTTTAATCAAAAAGTGAAGGAGAGAGTGTTCAAAGTTGGCGAGCTATTTCTAGCTGTAAGGAGGCCAATGATCATTACACACAAGAGTAAGAGTAAATTCCAGCCCAAATGGGAGGGCCCTAATATGATTGAAACGGCATTTTCAAACGACGCTTACAGATTAGCCAAGCCTAATGGAGATCTGATAATGGCTCCTATCAACGGTAAATTCCTGAAGAGGTACTACGCTTAATCTCCCTTGCTTAAAATGGAGTATGGTGAAGATCTCATTCTGACGATAATACGTACAAAGATTGGTTGGAGCATATTCTATCATGTCCATATAACCTCTGAATAGATATGTTTAACTAATTTGGAACTTTAAAACCTATCACATTCATATTACCTATGATAGTATTTTGTACACAAATTTAGTTGGATCATATTCTATCATGTCTATATAACCTCTGAATAGATATATCCAGCTGAAGCTTACCGAAAGTATATCACGTCCATATTACCTCTGATATCACTTTCACCCTAGCCTATCATTTATATTGAAAAATGATGGATCCACAAAGTCAGATAAAGTCTCTTTATTATCTCCTGGAAAGAGCAAATTACATATAAAAGCGAAAAGTACATCATTGGGGAGGAGCAGTCAAATCATGAATCTGATGCGCCAAGGCGGCCATCCTCTCATTCCTGGAGTCCAAGATGTTCGCACGAGCCCATTCCAGTCGTACATCATTGTCACTCAGGAGGTATAGCTCGGACCGAGCATGTATATAATCAGCACGTATGATACCCACATGTACCAAGTTCCGCTGAGCTGTATCCATTCGGCCCTTCAACTTATCTCGAGCTGCCAATGACTGGAGAGCCCACTCCTTTGCCTGAGCGAGTTTAACTTCCAATTTATGGACCCTCGCTTCATTTCCCTCATGTTTGGCCTCGCCCTGGGTTAGCTGAGGAATAACCTCCTCTAAGACGGTCCGGTCTTTATCCATCTTCTGCTGTTGTGCCTGAATGTATTTGTCAAAGCATTCCATCTGTTCAGCAAGCTTCGCAGTCAAGGAGTCATATTCGGCCTGAATTATATCATAGACGTTGCCTCGAGATAGTTGCAAATATTTGTTAATTGGTTGTTCTAAACCATTAACTATTTGCTCCAGCGCATCAGCTCTCCCAGCGTCGTTGAAATTTTTGAGCGGCGCTATCGCAAGCTGGGAAGACGTCAGCAGATTATCAAAGCTCATGTTCTTCTCTAGCACCATAGAAATTAACTCCTTCAAACTGAGATAGAATAGGCTAGTATATTGTTCAATCAGCATATCGAAGACCGGATGTACGCTAGGAGTGGCTGCGATACCAAAAAATCTCCTTTCAGGAATGACCACGGAGGATGTTGCCACGGTCGTTGCCTCTACAGAGGGTGCTATAAAAGAATGAACACCAGCAACGGTTGAAGTTGCTGGCGTACTCAACGAAGGAGGCACAGTTGTGATGATGGGCTCATCCTCCTCTGAAGATATCTGGACTGCCGTTGGCGAGACGACACTCGATAACATTGCAGACGAAGGATCGGCAGCTTCAAGGCATGCCTCTTCAATATCAAACGCCGCCGTTTCATCGACAGTATCTGCAATAAAGTCAAAGATTGCATCAACTCCGCCCTCCCCTGAGATATCTTTACCTGAAGAAGACAAGAGAAAGTTAATATCAACTAGATGTTAATTTTCCTAAAAAAGGCATAAAAACAATATTTATCCATGGCCGATGGTATATATGTCGCGTCCGCAGCCTGAATAGCTAAATCATCTCTTAATGATGCTAGACAAGCTATCATACCTGGAGAAGGGGGTGCACTAACTGACACTGGCGGGTAGTCTTCCCAGTCTTTACCAAGATTCACTTGAGGCTCATCGGGTGGAATCTCGCTGGAAATACTTACAAATGAAGTAGGGGTTACTCCCATTATTGGTCTGGATAAAGGTATATAGAAATTATTATACTCGGCCTCGGAGGCGATCTCGTAGCGCTACCAGAAGCAGTAGTAGCAATGATCTCGAGCAAAGAATCTCCGGTACTGCCAGCCAAAACTATGGAGGTTTCCTCTCTAAAAGGCGAAGGACCTCTAATCAAAGAATCATCCCCAACAAGGGAAACGACAGGCTCGCTCCTAGAAGCCCCCTTGGTGGAAGCCCTTTTCGAACGTCTGGCATTCTTCTTCTTGCGAGGGAAAGGCTCTTATGTAGTGGAAGCCTTCTGTTTCTGGGGGATAACGAGAGGCTCAGCTGGCGGAGCTATTATGCCTCTCGATATTGTTGTCAAGAACTCGTCTGCTCCGGCGGTGTCCTCATTCGCGTCCGAGGAAACAGACGGAACCACCTCCCTTGTGGTAGACCTATGGGAGGGCATCCTAAAACTTCTATGCACATCAAAATTATCATAGAAGCTATTGATGGAAGCATAAAACTGCGCATACGATGCAGGATGCACAACTCCATAGAGAAAAAAGTCGCAGGCACAACAAAAGTTGCATCAGTACAGCCCGTGATGAAGTACCTCCATCCTCTGGCTCCATCAATAAGTCCACCTTTGGACTTGAAGCTGGTAATTGCATTCCCCATATGCAACTAGTCGTACCCAAACTGCCTAGCGAACCGACTGGAAAAATAAGGCTCCAGGTAGCAGTGGTCATCGCTTCTGTACAGCAAATGGGAAGGTCTAATACAGACCAACCAATAGAAGGCTTCAGGAGAAAGAATGGTCCTTCTATGGCCCCTATCCTTAAGTTTCTTCTCCTGTTGATTGATATGCACAAGGGGGACCATACAGAAGAACTTCCAACTGTGGGCAATATTTGACGCCCGTCGGCAATCTATGACGGTCGCCACGTTCCAAGGGAATTCTTGTAATTCAACAAGAAGTTATTTCCCGAACCGCTGTCAGGACCGGGAGACATTACCCTGGTGTTATGAAGAATTAACCATCCCATCAAGTATAGGAATGGTAATTCTACTCGAGGAAAGCTTTCACGCTGTGTGTCATCAGCTAGCATTCCATCAGTAAGGGCCCTCAGCCATGCTTGTATTCTATATACCATAGCAGGAAGCAAGCCCAGTCTTGGTCTGAATACCAAACACACTGCAGGCCATAAGGTGTTGCGATGGATGCGATCTGCAGACGCGATGCCAGGCACTACCCAGCGGCGAAGCCAGACGGAGAGGAAGCCAGCCAATTGAGCTTTCTTTGACAGAGGCTTATGACAATGCCTCATATAACTGAAGGCTTTTGTGCCTGCAGGGTAACCCTCTATCTCCTCGTCAAAAATATGATCTGGATCCCCTGCGTCGTCAATAAGGTCATCGACCGTGTCAGCATTGAGCATGCTCAGGAGGTTCAAGGGCCTATCTCGGCTATCTACCACCTTGTCCGGCTTAATATTTCTGGCCTGGTGGAAGAAAAGATAGGTTGCCCACTTGTTGTTGTGAGCCAAGTCAGAAGGCTCCTTGTAGAAAGTGGTACAGGCAAGATAGTGGCACATCAGCTCCTGATATACTGCCACTGCTCGAGGTTTTGTGTCCCTCAACTCCCTGTTTGTAGGAACATACTTTTCATAAGGAGCGTCCCCCATCGGCAGCTTTGAAATCTCTGCCATCTCATGAAGGGCTAAGCCCAACTCACCCAGCAGAGTGGCAAAAGTCCCAGTGAGCGAGTTGTATCACTCCATCAAGGCTAAAAACAAGTTAGGATTCATAGGCAGCCCAACCCTTGTGGCGCTCACAACCGCGAACAAGCCAATACTTTCCAGCTCCGTCTGGAAGTGCTTCAGGGCCCAGGCAGTCAAACTGGCCCATCGAAGATTCCTCGGGCTAAGCCATCCACTGGTCCGAGGGTTGACGTTGGGGTACATTCCTCCCAGCCCCATAAAATCGTTGCAGAAGGTCGATATCTGAACCGGCTGGATCAACGAAGTGTCCTCACTCGGGACACTACCCGGCAGCAGAGCCCATAACTTCAGCCAAAGGAGTGATCTGCAAGTCCACTATAAAATATAAGAGAACAAGTCAGTTTCTATACTGGACGATACACTCTTGCAGTTTACGCCAAAGATTATCAGTCTGAGCTTTTATGCCAAGACTACAAAAAAATTTGAGTGTTACGCTGGAACTCATTTCCAAGGCGTAAAATTCAAGGTAGGTAATATACACAAAAAACTAACCATCTGAGCTTTTACGCCAGATTGACAAAATTTGAATTTTTTACGCCGGAATTCATATCCAGCACGTAAAATTCAAAGTTTGCAGTTGTACTCCAAAATTTGACAGTCTGAGTTTTTATGCCACACTGCAAAAACATGGAGTTTTAACGCCGACACATTAGGAATGTGCGCGTAACAATAAAACATCTGAGTACATCATCCTCGAAGAGACTCTCAGTACAAAAGATGACCTTGCGCGTGCACGTACAACATGTACGAAGGATTTTTTTCTCTCCCGAAGTCTTTACCTGTAATGTCCGGAGCACAGCTCGACGGCGGAGCGCTGCGTTCTGATCGAGGTTCGGTCAGCCTAATGGGAGTTGCTCGTACTTGAGCAGTGGAGCTGGAAGAGGAAGCGACCTTCTTTCCCTTAGCAGTGTAAGCCTGTTTAGGTGCAATTGCGATTCTGAGTTCTCAAGAAAGAGACGAAGAAGAAGGGTTCTTGAAAAGCAAGGGTTTTGTGAAGGCAGATAAAAGTTTTCTCTCTCAGGACTTGGGACTATTTATAGAGTTTGGATAACTCTTCGAATCCCTAACCAAATCCGATATTTAATATTCGGTTATGATTTGGGACCACGTCAGCCTATCATTTAGGGAAGACGGACAGTCAGTGGATCCGGATTTTACGCGCAGAGCAAATCTATGATTTCACGCTAAGGAGCTTCTACGCTCGAGAGGCTACAAATCTACGGTTTTACGCTCAGAAGCTATAAATCTACGGTTTTACGCACAGTTGCTTTTACGCTCACAAGCTTTTACGCTCAAGAGGCTACAAACCTATGATTTCACGCTCAGAGGCTACAAATCTATGATTTCACGCTCGAAAGCTTTTTACGCTCAGAGGCTACAAATCTACGATTCTACGCTCGAAAGCTACAGACGGCCAATTACAAAGGTTTACGCAGAAGATGCTCCTTTTTGGCAACAAAATATTCCAAGTGCCTGAAACACACAGAGTTCAGCATTGAAGATGACTCTTCTTCTTGGGTCATTTGGAAGTTCATCCAAAGTCCAGTCAGAATACTTTACAAAATGTTCAAGTATGGCTTGGTCGACAGAAATTTCTCACCTTTTTTAAGGAATTTTTGGGAAAACCATTCGTGAAGATGATGATCTGAACAAGAATTCTTCACAACAGAGAAGTGACATTTCAGAACTCTACGCGACTCCTCGTCCAAAACAACATGACAGTTTGGATCTTCAACGTAAATACTAAAGAGTTTTCTATGCGTCTTCTGTTACGCGTAAAAAATAGGACGAGATCAGATACTCTTTTATTAGAGTTGGCGTAAAATCATTCAGACGTGTCAAAGTTGCACACTATTCAGACTTCCTCACAGCAAATATGGCAAATCATCAGATGCATAAAAGAAGACAAATTTTTTAATCATGATTACATATGATAGAAATCCAGTCTACAAAGGGTTTTTCATCTTCATGATTACATATGATGAAAATTCTCTTTCTACAAAGGGTTCCTCATTTTCATTTAAGATCACACGAAGAATATATTTTGCCAGGTTCTCATATTAGTGTAGATCTTTTTTGACTTCTACAGTAACTAATCAGCTTTCGCAGCCGATTAACAAGAAAATAATAAATGGCGGGAGGATACAGAATTGGGCATGTATTAATTTCGCAAGCCCACCTTCCATACGCCATGGCAGGCATGCCCTAGAAATTGTGTTGGGGGTTCAGACCCAAGTTAATAATGGAAGACAAGGCCAAGTTGTCTGCCTTCGTCCAGCGCCATGATGGGAGAAAATACAACTTGCAAGCTGTGTGGCCAAATGAGACCATTCCCCTCTCCTGGACGAATCGCCAAATAAAATTGCTGATTATCTCGAGCAAAGGAAGCTATGATATCCTTCCATGATCCATCGTTGCAGAGGACATTTGCTCTAAGATGCATCTTTTTATGGATCCTTACATGTTGGAAGAACATGATCTTCTTCTAACTCAAGTTAACCCGACGAAGCTCGGCAACCATCTCTTTGTGGTGAAGGAAGTATGGGAAGAACTGGTTAACCCATTCGCCTTTATATAGGCAGAGGAGAACACACCGAATGCCAACAAACTCCTAAAAATTTGCCGAGAAATCAGCCTCGCGGAACGAGTCAAACTTGACCGTTTCATGCTTCATTCAAAGTGTTTTAAATTACGAGGAATTTGAAAACTTAGAAGGGGGTCTTGTAGAAGGATAAAAAATACGCTGGGGAATCATACGCGTAAAACCCTCAACAGACAGGAAGCTCGCATAAAATAGAGCTCCAGCGCTGGGTGGCATGAAACTTAAAGAGCCATTTGGCGTATAGCAGAGCTTCAACGCTAGTTCAGCGTAAAACATAGCTCCGGAACAACCACCGTAATGCAGTATTTCCAGACTGCTTCGGCGTAAAAAAAGTTGCTACATCGCTACTTCGGCGTAAAACTCGTCTGCTTTTAATGCAGCGGGAAGTTGTACGAGGAATTCTTCGTATTCCTCGAATGAACCTGTCAGATCAAGCAGTAAACCTGACTCCTGACAAAGAGTACTGCACGGTGATCGAGAGGACGGCTGTAATGATGACTCTGTACAGAACTCCAGACTATCGTCTAGTGACATAACCCTTGATATAAGATGTCGTTTACACATTCAAGGAATACGCTGCCTATTCTACACAGGCAGATATGAGCTTTACGCTCAGGATGAGACGAAACCAACAGCCACGTCAAAAGCTATTTTTCGTACAGAACTCGAGGTACGTCTCTGCATGAATGCACGAGATGGGGGGCAGATCTCTGCATTTAATGCATGTGATTTGGTTTTACTTTTAATGACTGGGTGAACAATAATTAGGGCTAATACGTCCACATCACCATCCTCACACATTACGCCAACCAGGCTATTTTCAGCTATAGGAGCACGTTGTATGCTATCTCCTAGAAATACGCCGACCTGGCTATTTTTCAAACTATAGGAATACGCCGTATGTTATCTCCTCGAAATACGCCAACTCAGGCTATATTTCCAAAGGTGCGTGATAAGGCTATCTGGCCCAGAATACGCTCAAAACCTCAATCAAAGAAGGATAATTGGCTATATTTATGCTGGATACCTATCCATGCAGCATCAAGCTTTACGCAGAATTTGGCCACTACGCCAACATGACAGCTATTTGGCTCCTACGCCAACTTGTCGGTTATTCGGCTTTTACACCTACTTGACTTCTACGCCAATATAACATCTATTTTGGCTTCTATGCCAACTTGACAACTATTCGGCTTCTATGCCTACTTGGCTTTTACGCCATCAGAACAGCTATTTGGCTTCTACGCCAACGAGACAGTTATTTGGTTTTTATGCCAACCATCTCTACGCGAGGGGCAGTTATCTACGTGGCTTGTATGCCGTGATCTTCGATGAGTGATTATATGCATTACCTTATAATAGGACACGCATCATATGCCAATTTAAGAGATCATTCATACGTGGGTAGCAGTTATTATAACCGTCGCGTAAAAGGTGCATCTCTCTCCGCTATTCGGTTTCTACGCCGACTGTAGCTGAACTCTATAAATAGAGACCTCCGACCACGAAGGTCCAGGGTCGAAGGGAAAAATCTAAGCTAAAGAGAATTCAGGAGCCACAGACAGAGGTCAAGGTCAAAAAAATACCTATAGAGAGCTTGGGCAACGAGAGTTCAATCCCTCATGCAGCCTTTGAAGCTTCTTTTTCGTATTCTACAGCACTTCTTCGTCATCGTGTGGTCCAAGGGACAAAGTGATCAACCGCAGATCAGACTCCTATAGCAATATTTCCCCAGAATCAAATTTTTGTACTTAACATCCTCGTATAGGATTAATTGTACTTCTTTTTCTTGTTTGTAAACCAAAGAGAGGGTTTTGTATAAACCTAGTTTCAATTTCTTTCGTTTATTATCAAACACAGGCGTGGGCTTCCGATGAGGATGGCGAGGCGGTGGGGTGGTGGCGGGACTGGGCTTCGGCGGGACTACTCTGGTCGGCGGGAGGGGATGATGAACAAGAGGGAGGGGTTCGGCTAGGAACTAGGTTTAGGTTTAAGAAAAAAAAAGAAAAAGTTATATATATATATGTAGGGAAGAGTTTGGAGGTTGACCTAAAAAGTTGGGCCTGGTCAACATCCTCCTTGGAAAAGGGTTTTTTCTTCTCAAGTAGATATTTGGAGGGCTAGGATTGTATTGTTTTAAAATGGAGGGCTAAGGTTTTATGGGGGTTGATGTTGAGTGTTACACACTCCAAAATTATGGAAAAAAATCACATGACCAACCAATGAAGGAAAATGGGGTTTCTTCATGTGTTTGGTCGAATAGGGTGTGGACACCTCAATGCACTTTTGCATAAAAGTGCCCAAAAATTAGAAATTACACAAAGTAGGGTTTTTGGATTAATTTAATAAAAATTAATATAATTGGTGTTCTAAAATTAATTGAAAGTACATGGAGTTAAAATTAGGTGGGACACAAGTATCATGGATAAAGAAGACTCAGAATAGAATATTATCATAATTTGGGTTGCTCAAAATGGGTCAAGATTGTGTCTCCAATTTTGATTGGAACGCACAAAGATGTAAAGTTGGATTTATATAGAATAAAATAAAATTGTATGCAACGAATGTTGTGCGACTAAAATGAAGCACAAAAGGAAATAGTTATGAGTCACACAAGGATCAAAATAGAAGGCTGGCACGTCTAGGACAAGGGTGTAAACTTTGTAGGAAGGCAATGGCTCCAATTATCGAAACAACGGTAAGGTACAACAATCAATTATAAATCACAGCAATTAAATATAAATAAATATCATACAATATTAACACATTAAATTAAATAAATAAAAAGAAGAAAATACCCCTATTCTGTAATATGGTATTGACAAGTCTACCCTCCTTAAAAGAATTTTGTCCTCAAAATTAAAATAAACTAGCACAAGAACAAACAATAAAACAAAGAATGATACCTCAAGTCTCGAAGAGATATGGATACTGCTCGCGCATTTCGTCCTCTCTTTCCCAGGTTGACTCGCTTGGAGAGTGAGGTCTCAATGCAACACAAACCAAAGGAATAGTCTGGTTTCGCAATACCTTCTCTCTATGATCCAAGATCTCTACGGGTTATTTAGGATAGCTGAGAGTCGGTCCAACCTCGATTTTTGTGTGATCTAGTACGTGACTAAGATCTGCCATGTACCATCTCAGCTGCGATACGTGGAACACGTCATGCACTCCATCTAGAGCAGGCGGCAAGTCCAGTCTATAGGCCACTACACCGACCCTTACAAGAATACCGAAAGGTCCGATGTAACGTGGACTAAGCTTTCCGCCTCTACCAAAATGAATTATGTCCCGTGTCAGAGAAATTTGTAGGAACACCAAATCACCAACCTAGAACCAATAATCTTAACACGCAATCTAAAACAAACAATCATAAACCAAAATAATAAAACTTATACCTAAAACTCTAGGGATCTACGGTGGCTATCGGCCCAATGCCACTGTCTGTCCTGTGCTACTCGCAGTCTGTCTCTGATGAGTTTTACCTTTTCTACTGCATCCATGACCATTTCTGGTCCTAACAAGGCTCTCTCTCCAACATTATCCTAAGATAACGGTGTACGACACCTTCGTCCATATAAAGCCTCGAATGGTGATATCTCAATGCTGGCCTGGTAGCTGTTGTTGTAAGCAAACTCTACTAGGTGTAGATGATCCTCCCAAGAACCTCTGAGATCCAAAACGCTAGTGCGTATCATATCTTCAAGGGTCTGAATAGTCCTTTCAGACTGTCCGTCTGTCTGAGGGTGATACGCGGTACTGAACTTGAGCTGAGTGCCCAAGCTTGCCTACAGACTCCTCAAGAAGTGGGAAGTGAAACGACTATCCCGATCTGAGATGATACTCACAGAAACTCCATATAATCTGACAATCTGCCGCACGTACATCTCTGCTAGCCTCTCTGTCGACGTACCCATCTTGAATGGTAAGAAGTGGGCTAATTTAGTCAACCTATCTACGATGACCCAAATCGCATCCTTTCCTCTAGGAGAACATGGAAGCCCTGAAACAAAGTCCATATCACGTGCTCCCACTTCCATTCTGGAATAGGTAAAGGTTGAAGCAATCCACCTGGCCTCTTTCGATCTGCTTTTACCTGCTGGCATACTAAATATCAGGATATGTCACGCCCTAGTCCCAAAATACAAGGAACCAGGACACATGGCAATAGCCAGCTGTCACGTCTCTAAGGATATCCTAGCGAAGAGTGCTACGCTGTCCTAAAATACTAACATATCCAATATAAGTCAATAACAGGTAAACTAATCTTATCCACAATATAAACAATAAGAAGTACTAAATAAACTGCTGGAAGATAAATGCCAGTCTCGAAATATCATAGTACAACCAAGAATGTCAGGTGGGGACAAACCCACTACTATGACGAAATAAAGCACTGAAATGATAGATAAAATATAATGACTAGGGCATCGGATGACTAGATAATGATGCTCCCAATCTTAGGCAGAAGGCCTACCAACTGATCACAAAAACTCTGACGGCCGCACCTCTAACTCCTCTGCGATAGCGAACCTCGTCTCCTGTCCTAGCACGTATACGATGGGGTAGTAAGCCTCGTCCAAATCTGGAAAGGTACCAGGTCCTCAGAGGGACATAACAAGATACATAAAAATATGCCATATATAAATACTGAATAAAGTAAATGCAATAAAGGGTGTGCTAACCATCTAAGTGAATGCAATATGAGGACAACTTTGGTACGTATGAGTAGGTGTAGGCATAACGTCCATACCGCTCTGAAGAACGGGGAATCTGCAAGTATATATACGTCCATACCGCTCCGAAGAACATAAAATCTGAATAATATAACGTCATTATCGCTCTGAAGAATGGGGAATCTGCAAGTATATATACGTCCATACCGCTCCGAAGAACGGATAATCTGCATAAAGGGAGTCATTGGATCCGTAGCTCCTCCGAATTCTACGGATTCCAACGGGTGTATCCCATATGCCTACTAGTGGTCGTCCCCTCCCAATGTAAATATGCAAATCGAATACTCGACGTGCATACCACGTATCTATGTGCCTGTCTCTACTAACATAAAATATAAACCTGAATTACGTACTAACCGTGATGCATATCACACGCACTGATAGCTAGTCGAGTACGCGAACCCGCATCCCAATATGAATGTCACTGTAAAATGTGTAAGTGTGTCAGGTCTCAGAAGATATCAGAGTATCCTTCAATGGGGTGATTCTGCTAGGGACTAGGTCAAGTATACTAAATCCTTGACGCATTCTGTCGACTAGACCCGAGTCAATCTCGGACGCGCACATTCATATGAAATAAAGCAACAAGAAACATACAACATATGCAACATTAATTTAAACAGTAATATGGCATGGTATCTTGCTTGAGTCCTCAAGCTGTGAATGCCAAAAGCCAGTTCCTGCAAAGTCTTCTGGCTGATCCAATGATCCTAAACACAATATAATATAGCAATCCAGCATCAGACACTAAACAATACATACACGACTATGACGTTGCTCTTAGGTATTGACGTAAGTTCACGGTGGATCGACTACAGGGTCGCGTATGTACGTAGCTATGATGCAAGCGTGCCCTATCCTCTGTCACTGTGTACCTCATGTCAATAAATCGCTAAATTATGGTTTATGAAACTACACTATGTCTTGTTAGAGTATACTTCATTATTCCCCATGCATAATGTACTAAGTCTATGTCTACGCTTTTAGGTGGGATACTAGTTCCCTGTACCGGTCATATGGTCAGAATAATTAATAACTATAAATTCCATCGAATCTATTTAAACATTCATACTTATATACATAAGGTGTACTGTGACTTAGTTGCGTCGTCATCCGACATGATGACACGGTTGTTACGATTTATCAATTATACAACGAAGGAGGGGGGGTGTTTACCAATTGTAGTCGAAGGGGTACTGTCCAGTCGGTGTCAGCCTCCGGTACGGCGGCTCCGGCGTCGTGTGGCAACTCCGGCAGCAGCGGCAGCTGCAGCAACAACTACGGCAGTGGTCGCAGTAACAGCTACAGCTGCTTGGTCGGCGGGGGAGCGGCGCCTAGGTGGAGGTCAGGCCGTGGGGGGGTTGGGGTTGGTCTGCCGCTGGTGTGGGCCGGTACTGATGGCGGTTGGGGCGGTCGGGATCAGTCAGTTCAAGTTAGTCGAGTTGGATGCCGGCAATTGGGGCGGTGATGGTATGATGACGGTGGTGCTGGGGCGGTCGTGTGCAGGCGGCGGTCGTGGTAGTGGTGGTGGCGACTTGCAGTGGTGGTGAGGGTGTTTGTGTACTCTGAGGCGGTGGTGCCCGGTCGGGAAGGAGGGGCTTGGTTTAGGTGTTCGGCTAGGGTTTGGGGAAGAGTAATGAGTAGTTAGTTTTAGGGTTTCTAATGGTAGAAGATGTGTATTTATATGTAGGGAAGTTTGTGGGCTGGCCTCGAGGCTTGGGCCGGCCAAGACTTATGGAAGTAGGGGATGGTCCAAATAAAAGGGAGCACGTGGGCTGGGTTAGGTCCTGCTTGAGGTGGAATTGGCCTTTAATTTAATTAAATTAAATAATTGCACATGGTGATTCCTAATGCATTAAAGAAATAAAGAACTAGGTTTGGGGTGGTACACAAGAGTCGTGGGCATAGAAGGCTTGGTGTAGGTTAATACCCTAATTTGGGTACTTGGGAATTGGATAGTGGTTGTTCCTCAATTTAAATAAATCCTACATTTGTCGAGGGGTTTACAATCTACCCTCCTTAGAGCATTTCGTCCTCGAAATTAAAACATACGTATGGTAAGAACTAAAGGCTGAATTTAAAATGCTAACACATACCTAGGCCTTCGAAGAGGTGGGGGTAACGCTGGCAAATATCCTCCTCGCGTTCCCATGTCGACTCGCCTGGTGCATGATGCCGCCATATAATACGAACTAGGGGAATAGTATATCCTCATAATACTTTCTTACTTCTGTCTAGAATCTCTACAGGCTCCACTTCGTATGATAGGCTCGGGCCATCGGTGATTTCAGAATGATCAAGCACATAGCTCGGATCTGGTATGTACCTCCTAGGCTGAGATATATGGAAGTTGTCATGGACTCCTTCCAAAGTCTGCGGTAAGGCTAATCTGTAAGCAACATCTCCGACGCATTCTAACACATCAAAGGGTCCGATGTACCTTGGACTCAGCTTTTCTCGGCCTTCGAATCTGATAGTTGTAGAAGCATGAAAAATATGCTGGGATAAACTACGCAGCCTCTTAATGCAGAGCAGCATGAACGAAGGCCTCCAGAGCCATCAAGCGTACAATAGAGCTTTTTCCAGCGTGAAGAATAAAGCTCACAGGACCATCAGTGTAAGTGCAATACGTCCAGGCCGCTCCAGCGTAAAAAGAGTTCTCCATCGCCTATATGGCGTAAAACTCATCCGCTCTCGAAGTAGCGTTATAGCGTACGAGGAACGCTTCGTCTTCCCCGAAATGAACCTGTCAAGTCACGCAGTGAATCTGACCTCTGACTCCTGACAAAAAGTGCTCCACGGCCACCCAGACGACGGCTGGAAATGATGGCAGGCCCCTCGGGACGCGCACCACAGAATGATGGCCGATCTCTGTATTTAATGCAGAGGATTTGGATAAAAGATCACCGAACCGTCGCTTACTGGAGTCCCCTCCGCATAAACCGCCCTTCTGCGTACAAGGGAATACGCTGCCCTATTTTACACAGGCAAACATGAGCGATTTTACGATCCGCAGTGGACAAACCGCCAGCCACGTCAAAAGCTACACTTCGTACGGGATTCAAGGCACGTCTTCACGTCTAATTGCACAGAGCGATGACAGTTTCTCTCAAGGCACGTCTCTGCGACAGGTGCACAGAAGGGGTGCAGACCTTCAAAATACGCCTTCGTATTTAATACACAAGATGATGGCAAATCTCTGCAAGAGATTTGATTATATCTTCAAAAGCCGTAATTCTGGCTAAAGGCGTCCACATCAGCACGGTATGCAGCGGCTTCTACGCCCATTCAGGATCTGTGCCCATCCGGCTTGAACGCCCTCCCGGCCTCTATGACCGCTCGGTTTCTATGCCCATCCAGCCTCTAGGACCACTCGGCTTCTATGCCCATCCGGCTTCAACGCCCTCTCAGCCTCTATGACCGCTCGGTTTCTACGCCCGTCCGGCCTCTAGGACCACTCGGCTTCTACGCCCATCCGGCTTCAACGCCCTCTCGGCCTCTATGACCACTCGGCTTCTACGCCCATCCGGCTTTAACGCCCTCTCGGCCTCTATGACCGCTCGGTTCCTACGCCCATCCGGCCACTAGGACCACTCGGCTTCTACGCCCATCCGGCTTCAACGCCCTCTCAGTCTCTACGACTACCCGGCTTCCATGCCAACTCGGCTTCTATGCCTGTTCGGCTTCTATGCCTGCTCAGGCTTCTATGCCTGCTCGGCTTCTATGCCATGGTGACGGACATTTGGCTTCTACGCCAACCCCTTCTACACAATGGATTCCTACCTACGTGGCTTTTACGCCATGATCTTAGTAGCAATTGTACGCGTTGTGTCCCCTTAGTTGGACCCGCGTCACCCGCTCATTCAAAAGATCATCTATACATAGGCATTGGTTACTTTAACCGTTGTGTAATAGGGTGCTGTACTTTCCACTCCTCGGTTGCTACACCAACGGAGTGGTCACTGTCACCAAAGATTCTATAAATAGAGGCCCCTATCAATGGGGAACAAGGTCAGAAAAATTGGTAAAGAAACCAATATCAGATCCAGGTGGAAAAATTGGTGAAGATACCAATATCAGATCCAGGGTCGACAATTTGGAAGATCGAACCAGGTCGAAGAGAGAGGAGAGAGAGAGAGAGAGAGAGTACCCGGGGCTCAGGCAAAGAGCGGGGATCGACGACGTCGGCATCGTGCATCCACCCTCCCCTGCAACCTTCGAAGCTACTACCTGTCTTCCACGGCACTTCTTCAACATCGCGCAGTCCAAGGGCTAAAGTGATCGACCGCAGATCAGACACCTATAGCAATTATCTACCCAGATTAAATAAATTGTACTCCCACATCCTCGCATAGGATTACACTGTACAAGTTTGTTTGTAAACCAAAGGGTACGGGTTTCGCACAAACCCTGTCATTGAAATAACATATTTTATTCTTTCGTTTAATACCACAAACAAGATGGGGACTCTGCTGGGGACATCTTTCTCTTCTGACGAGGAAGCAATTGCTCAACGCGATGCGGTATCTATAGGAACCGTAAAGAAGACACTGGTCGTTCAGTTCGATTAGTCCACCTACGAAGACATGCTTTGAACCGGGGGTAGCTCTCACTCTCTCTCCATCGAAGACAACAGGAAGCTGCGCAAAGTGTGGGTGCCCAAGACATCCTCTACCATTCCTGTGGACTCTCCGATCTCTCTAATCTCTCCGACCAATGAGGTGGTAGCGTCGCTCCCTCCGTGCCCTACACGTAAAATTCAGTCTCCCGCTACGCGCGGTACAGACAAAACTTTGGGCAAAGTCTCAGCGCTGACCCAGAAGTATCCCCTGCGCTCTACGCGCAGAAATCAGTCTTCCGCTACGCGCGGTACAGACAAAACTTCGGTCTAAAATATCCTCCTCGCGTTTCCATGTCGACTCGCCTGGTGCATGATGCCGCCATGCAATACGAACTAGGGGAATAGTATATCCTCGTAATACTTTCTTACTTCTGTCTAGAATCTCCACAGGCTCCACTTCGTAGATCACCGAACCGTCACTTACTGGAGTCCCCTCCGCATAAACCGCCCTTCTGCGTACAAGGGAATACGCTGCCCTATTTTACACAGGCAAACATGAGCGATTTTACGATCCGCAGCGGACAAACCGCCAGCCACGTCAAAAGCTGCACTTCGTACGGGATTCGAGGCACGTCTCCATGTCTAATTGCACAGAGCGATGACAGTTTCTCTCAAGGCACGTCTCTGCGACAGGTGCACAGAAGGGGTGCAGACCTTTAAAACACGCCTCCGTATTTAATACACAAGATGATGGCAAATCTCTGCAAGAGATTTGATTATATCTTCAAAAGCCGTAATTCCGGCTAAAGGCGTTCACATCAGCACGGTATGCAGCGGCTTCTACGCCCTTTCAGGATTTGTGCCCATCCGGCTTGAACGCCCTCCCGGCCTCTATGACCGCTCGGTTTCTATGCCCATCTATCCTCTAGGACCACTCGGCTTCTACGCCCATCCGGCTTCAACGCCCTCTCGGCCTCTATGACCGCTCGGTTTCTACGCCCGTCCGGCCTCTAGGACCACTCGGCTTCTACGCCCATCCGGCTTCAACGCCCTCTCGGCCTCTATGACCACTCGGCTTCTACGTCCATCCGGCTTCAACGCCCTCTCGGCCTCTATGACCGCTCGGTTCCTACGCCCATCCGGCCTCTAGGACCACTCGGCTTCAACGCCCATCCGGCTTCAACGCCCTCTCAGTCTCTACGACTACCCGGCTTCCATGCCAACTCGGCTTCTATGCCTATTCGGCTTCTATGACTGCTCAGGCTTCTATGCCTGCTCGGCTTCTATGCCATGGTGACGGACATTTGGCTTCTACGCCAACCCCTTCTACACAATGGATTCCTACCTACGTGGCTTTTACGCCATGATCTTAGTAGCAATTGTACGCGTTGTGTCCCCTTAGTTGGACCCGCGTCACCCGCTCATTCAAAAGATCATCTATACATAGGCATTGGTTACTTTAACCGTTGTGTAATAGGGTGCTGTACTTTCCACTCCTCGGTTGCTATACCAACGGAGTGGTCACTGTCACCAAAGATTCTATAAATAGAGGCCCCTATCAATGGGGAACAAGGTCAGAAAAATTGGTGAAGAAACCAATATCAGATCCAGGTGGAAAAATTGGTGAAGATACCAATATCAGATCCAGGGTCGATAATTTGGAAGATCGAACCAGGTCGAAGAGAGAGGAGAGAGAGAGAGAGAGAGTACCCGGGGCTCAGGCAAAGAGCGAGGATCGACGACGTCGGCATCGTTCATCCACCCTCCCCTGCAACCTTTAAAGCTACTACCTGTCTTCCACGGCACTTCTTCAACATCGCGCAGTCCAAGGGCTAAAGTGATCGACCGCAGATCAGACACCTATAGCAATTATCTACCCAGATTAAATAAATTGTACTCCCACATTCTCGCATAGGATTATACTGTACAAGTTTGTAAACCAAAGGGTGCGGATTTCGCACAAACCCTGTCATTGAAATAACATATTTTATTCTTTCGTTTAATACCACAAACAAGATGGGGACTCTGCTGGGGACATCTTTCTCTTCTGACGAGGAAGCAATTGCTCAATGCGATGCGGTATCTATAGGAACCGTAAAGAAGACACTGGTCGTTCAGTTCGATCAGTCCACCTACGAAGACATGCTTTGAACCGGGGGTAGCTCTCACTCTCTCTCCATCCAAGACAACAGGAAGCTGCGCAAAGTGTGGGTGCCCAAGACATCCTCTACCATTCCTGTGGACTCTCCGATCTCTCTAATCTCTCCGACCAATAAGGTGGTAGCGTCGCTCCCTCCGTGCCCTACATGTAAAATTCAGTCTCTCGCTACGCGCGGTACAGACAAAACTTCGGGCAAAGCCTCAGCGCTGACCCAGAAGTATCCCCTGCGCTCTACGCGCAGAAATTAGTCTTCCGCTACGCGCGGTACAGACAAAACTTCGAGCAAAGCCTCAGCGCTGACCCAGAACTATCCTCTGCATTTTTCGCGCAGAAATCAGTCTCCCGCTACGCGTGGTACAGACAAAACTTTGGGCAAAGCCTCAGCGCTGACCCAGAAGTATCCTCTGCGCTCTACGTGCAGAAATCAGTCTCCCGCTACGCGCGGTACAGACAAAACTTCGGGCAAAGCCTCAGCGCTGACCCAAAAGTATCCCCTGCGCTCTACGCATAGGAACCAGGCTCCTGCTACGCGCGGTACAGACAAAACTTTCGACGGTGCCTCAACGCCAAATCGAAAGAACAGATCACGCTCCACGCGTAAAGCAACATCTGGCCTCTACGATAAACCAGATGAGCGCTGTGATCTCCGCCAGGGGAAGCAAGCAGGCGAGTACTCAACTCCTCGGCCATTACGCCAGCGAAGAAGCAATCTGCCTATCCTACGGATTACGCGGGAAGACGACGGTCGACTGAACACCTCTTCAGCTTTACGCCAGTCTGAGCGAATCTCCAAATCACGCCAGGGGAAGTCCCACGGCGCAAAACAAGCTCAAGTTGCTACTCCTGACCTACGTGAATGCTTAATCCAGAAGCGTAAGGAGAGGGGACCTTCCAACATGTCTATTACGCCCCCTAGGGAACAATGTTGTAATAGTCATAAGATTGTGATTGATTGCTGCTGTTCTAAAGCAAAATGATCGGTCTTCGACCGATTGAGCTACTCTCAATCTTTCCCGAAAGAAAAGCACGCGTGTGCGTCCGTGAACATGGCTTTACGCATACCTAGAAGAGGGTCGAGCTCAAGACGTCATCCCTCTGGGCCTCCAAGCCAAAGAAGATTCGAAGACCTCCTAAGGGATGCTGAAGCTGGGGTATTCCAAAACACCCGTGCAAGGTCACAGCAACCAGCTCCGTACTCATCTGATTCTGACGCTGGGGGTCGCCAATCTCCCAGATCAGATGCCGAGAGTATAGAGTCGACTTCTGCAGCGACCTATACTTACCCTTCGACGGCGCCTAGAGAAATGGGAGCTTACGCCATCGAAGATGAACGCGAGGAAACGTCGCCATCAGAAGACGCAGAATAACGTATCACTGTCCTGGAGACGTCTCTGAAACAAATAAAATCCGTAATGGAGAATATGCACCAGATGATGCTAACTCAGCACACAACTGCCATGGCTCAAGCATCGGTCCCGCCAACTCAGATACGTGTGGGGGTGGACTTACCACCATTCAGCCCAAGCCAAGAACCTGCTCTAGATCAAGAGTCAGCAGTTCCTCTGCTTCCAACAGAAAATCCGATGCAGGCAGTACGGGAGTTGAAAGACCAGTTTGACGCTTTGAAACACAGAGAGCAGCTCAAGAGACTAGGGATCAACCAACTTTACCCAGCTATCTGGGAAGAAGCACATTTTCCTCCGAAGTACAAACCGCAGACTATGGCTCTGTTCGAAGGAAAAACATCACCAAGTCAATACATGAACTATTTCAGTATGATGACAGTGTTGCTACAAGGGAACGACGCCCTCCTCACTCGGGTGTTCAAAGGCTGCCTCTCAGGAGTAGCCTATCAGTGGTACCGTAGCTTAGCGAACAACTGCATTGCTTCCTTCGAAGACTTCAAAGCTTTATTCTTCACACGATTTTATGAGGGTGGAATGGACATGTCCATGTCCTCCCTCATTGAAGTCAAGCAAAGGGAAAAGGAGGACGTCCGCACCTTCGTCGAGCGTTTCTGTCAAGCCACCTTGCAAATGCCTCCAGGAGTTCCAGACTCGACGTTAGTAGACATTTGCAGGAAGAACCTCCTTCCCATTGTCTCGGTGTTTACAGGACCATACCAGTTCCATGAGTGGCCCTCGTTCATCATCTCGGTAGTGGCCGTCGAAGACAACAGTCGCAAGGCATGCGACAATGGCATCATGATCTCCGCCTCCGATAAAGGCAAAAGGTCAACTCCCAGCAGCGACCATCCTCGCAGCTCTAAGGGAAAAGAAGCTCTGACGGTCAATACGTCCAGACAAAAGACGGCAGCGACCACGCAGACAAAGCCCGGGACTTCCAGGCCCGTCGAAGTCTACTCTTTCGACGACGACGATGTCCCTAGTATATTTGAGTGTCTCGTCAAGAGTGGCAAGATCACCCTTCCGGAGCTAAGATGGCCCCAAGAAGCCGACAATACTGACGACCCCAAATACTGCATCTTCCACAGATACGTACACCACCCAACAAAGGCGTGTTAGGTACTGAAAAGAAAAATCCAGGGGTTGATCGACGCCAAGGCCATCACTCTGCACAATACCGAGAAGACGGTCACAGCCAACATGATCCCTCTGCGGTTCGGCGATTTGCCTCCCCAAAAAGTCATGGACGATATCACGCCCATTTCCCGAGCCACAATGGACATCATCAATCTCCCTCCAGCTAGGGATCAAAATCATGACCTGGTACCCCTGACCACCCGTCAAGGCGAGATTATGTGGGTTCATCCGGATTTGGTGTCAGAGCTCGAGGAAGAGACTAAAGCTACTAAAGCTGCGTCTAGGAGAAGCTCCAAGTACAAACCATGCCATATGGTCGCAACTTCTTCCCTATCAGACGAAGACGAGGTACTTGCTATAACCCGTTCGGGGAAAGCCTGCCTCAACGACTACAGAGCAAGTCAGGAGGATGCACCGGCGGACGTTTCAACTGCCAGACCTTCGGGACCAAGCCCCGTTATACCGGAGGCCAACCCTTCAAAACCGACGCCGGCGGACAAAGGGAAACAAAGAGAAGTGCGCTTTGATAAACCTGTGAAGAACATTCCGAACAAAGGTTTTGAGAAGCCATACAACTTCGACATCCTAGCCCAACTGGCTAATACACCGGCCAGGCTCTCCATCTTCGAGCTACTCAGGCTCTCCCAAGACACTCGTCTAGCTTTGAGTGAAGCGCTGATGCAGGCGGAGGCATGCTTGACCCAGCTCAAGTCCCCCGATGAAGAACCAGTGGCGTGTCCTCAATGCCACAGTGCGATGGAGGTGGTCCCAAATATCACCTTCACCCAAGACGACATGCTGTTAAAACATAACAAGCATTTCATTTCCTTTCATCTCAAAAGTTTGTCATGTTCATATTACCTCTGAACAAACCTCCTTTGGCTACCGATTATCATGTTCATATTACCTCTAATATCGGTTGTCACTCCAAACTTAGCACCCGTACTTAACCCTAAGTACGCCAGTGGTGTTAGGTCCACAAAGACTGCCATGTCCATATTACCTCTGAGCAGATATGCATCTCCATCTCCGATAGAATTGCATCTCAAAAGTTTGTCATGTTCATATTACCTCTGAACAAACCTCCTTTAGCTACCGATTATCATGTTCATATTACCTCTAATATCGGTTGTCACTTCAAACTTAGCACCCGTACTTAACTTTAAGTACGCTAGTGTTGTTAGGTCCACAAAGACTGCCATGTCCATATCACCTCTGAGCAGACATGCACTTCCATCCCTGATAGAATTGCATCCCAAGAAGCTTGTCATGTTCATATTACCTCTGAACAAACCTTCTTGGTTTCGGCTATCGATTATCACATCGGTTGTCAGATCAACTTAGCGCCCGTACTTAACTTTAAGTACGCTAGTGGTGTTAGGTCCACAAAGACTATCATGTCCGTATGACCTCTGAATAGATATGTTCCGCTAAGAAGTTTATCGAGAGTTTATCACGTCCATACTACCTCTGATATCACTCTCACCTAACCTGTCATTTACATTCCGAAATAATGGGTCCACAAAAGTCAGAAAAGAGCCACTTTTATTTCCCAAAAGAGAGCAGGATTACATCGGGGGAAGCAGGAAAAGAAAGGATACATCACGATGGCGGGTTAGCCAGATTGTCAATCAGCCGCCCCAGTGCAGCTATCCTCTCGTTCCTAAGGGCCAAGGCATCAACGCGAGCCTGCTCCAGTCGGGCCTCGGGGGTGTTCGTAAAAGCCAGATCAGCCCTTGTCCGAAGACAACCCAAGCGAGCAGCCTCTACACGGTCCAACTCCCGTCGCGCTGCGCTCAATCGAATAGATGCCACATCTAGACCTGCTAGCGACGGAGAAGCCCACTCCTCTGCCCGAGAGAGTTCTTCCTTCAGCTTGGATGCCCTCGCTGCATTCCCTTCGTGCTCAGAACGGCACTTTGCCTCAAGAGCGAGAGCCTCTGCCACACCAGCTTTTCGCCTATCCATCTCCAGCTCATGTGTCTTAATGAGTTGGTCTAGGCCTTCCAGCTTTGTGGTGAGCCGCGCGGTCATATGGTCGTACCTGGTCTGGACCTCAGCATCGAAGCTGCCCCGAGTCAGCTGCAAATATTCGTTAATGGGTTGCTCTAAACCATTAACCACCGCCTCCAAGGCGTCAGCTGCCCCAGGATCGCATAGCTCCCTAGTGACCCCGGTCGACGCCAGAGAAGTCTTCTTCAAGCGCTCAAAATCCAGACTCTTCGCTAACACTATTGATATCATCATTTTCAAACCGGTGTAGAAGAGACTGGTATGTTGCTCTGTCAAAGCAACTAGATCCGACTGAACGCCAGGAGCGGCCGCGACCCCAGCAAGTCCCTCTCCAGGGACGATTGCAGAAGAAGTAGCCACAGCCATCGAATAGACGTATGGCGCGACCGAAGATGATACAACGGCCACAATCGAAGTCATCGGCATACTCACGATGACGGCTTCGCCTTCCTCTTGAGACGACGAAACCACTCTAGGCGAGCTAGCCCCCGAGGACACTTCCTCCTCAAAATCGGGCGCCTCCACATCATCGCCAGGAGCCGGAATGGAGCCAGGAGACGCTTCAATGCTGTACTCTCCATGGACGTCGTCCCCTGAGAAAAAGACAAGAGAGTTAATATCAGTATAATGATAATCTTTCTAAAGGGAAACACAAAAGGCGACGTTTACCCTGAACCAGCAGTATATACGATGCATCTGCAGCCGAATCTAAACCACGTCTTAACGACGCGATACGAGCCATCATGCCTGGAGAAGGAGGCGGGCCGCCCGACATCGCCAAGAGTTCTGTCAGGCCTTTAACAAGACATGGTCGGAGTTCATCAGTCGGAATCTCGCCAGACGTACTCGCTAACATGGCGGGAGTTTCACTCACTGCTGACCTCGAGAAAGATTCTCCCATCTGCCTCGGCCACGCAGGCAATCGCGCTCCGCTGCCTGAAGCAGCGACCACGACAGCATCCTCTTGCGAGGATCCTCCAGCGCCGCTTGCCGGAACTGTAGAAGGTCCCTCTCTAAAAGGCGAGGAACCTCCAGCCGAAGAATCATCCCTAATATGGGGAGGAGCAGGCTCACTCCCGGGTTCCTCAACGCCAAGAATGCGGAGAGAACGAGCAACAGTCTCCTTCCTCCTCTTACGAAGAGAAACTTTCTTCGGAGCAGAGGCCCGTCGCTTCCCAGAAGGGACCACCAAAGCCCCCGCGGGCAGAGGCACTTCACACCTCGGCACCGACACCAGAGGCTCATCTGGAGGGCCAGTCTCCTCATCCTCGTCCGGAGAGACCAAAGGGACGTCAACTCTTCCCCCAGGCTTGGGGGAAGGCACCCTGAAACTTCCACGCATATCAAAGTCACGATGGAAGGTGTTAATCGCCACGTAGAACTGGGCGTAAGAATGAAGAATGCGAAGCTCCGTGGAGATTGTTACCACCGGCACAATGAAGGTTGCACTCGTACAACCTATGATGAAATATCGCCACCCTCTAGCTCCATCAATGAGTCCGCCCCGGGACCTGAAGCTGATAACGGCATTGCCCACATGCAACTGGTCGTACCCAAACTGCCTGGCAAACCGACTAGGCAAGTAGGGCTCGAAGAAGCAGTGATCTTCGCTCATGTACAGCAGATGGGATGGTCTAATACAGACCAGCCAATAAAAAGCTTCCAGAGAGAGATCAGCCTTCTCTCCACCTGAATCCTCCAGCCTCGTCCCTGATTGATTGCAATATACAGGAGGGGGAGTACAGAGGAGCTTCCAGCCGTGGCTGAGGTTCAACACCAGCCGACAGTCTAAGACTGTGGTCACGTTCCAGGAGGAATTCTTGTAGTTCAACAAGAACATACTCTCCGAACTGCTACCGGAGCCAGGAGACATAACCAGGGGATTGTAGAGAATTAACCATCCCATCAAGTATAGATATGGTAATTCCACCCTGGGAAAACTCTCACGCCGAGCTTCGTTAACAAGCAACCCATCAGTTATGGCTCTCAAACCAACCTGTATGCGGCACACCATGGCGGAAAGCAAGCCCAGTCTTGCCCCAAACACCAGGCGCACTGCCGGCCACAGAATGTTCTGGTGAATGCGGTCCGCGGACGCAGTACCAGGCACTACTACCAAACGCAGCCATATGGAGAGGAAACCAGCCAACTGGGCTTACTTAGACAGAGGCCTGCGACAGCGTCTCAAGTAACTACAGGCCTTGGTGCCTTCAGGGTACTTTCCTACCCCCTCGGCGAGAATCTGATCCGGAGCTCCAGCCTCCTCCATAAGAGCCTCCACGACTTGGGCATTAAGCACGCCCAAACAGTTCACGGGCTCATTCTTGCACCCCGAGGCTTTCTCCGACCTGGCGGCCCTAGCTCGGTGGAAGAAGAGGTAGGACATCCACTTGGTGGTATGAGCCAAGTCAGAGGGCTCGTTATAAAAAGTGGTGCACACGATGTATTGACACATCAGCTCCTGATATACTTTCGCCACCCGAGGGTCCAAGTCCCTCAACTCCTGGTTGGTGGGAACATACTCTTCGTATGGGGTATCCTCCATCGACAGTCTCGAGACAACTGCCATCTCGTGGAGCGCCAATCCCATCTCCCCCAGTGGAGTGGCAAAAGTCCCAGTGAGCGGAATGTACCGCTCCATCAGCTCCAGGAACAAGTTAGGGTTCGGAGGCAACCCGACGCTAGTAGCACCCACAGCAGCATATAGTCCTATGCCCTCCAGCTCTCTCCGAAAGTTCTTCAAAGCCCAGTCGACTAGGCATATCCATCGGGAGTTTGTTGGGGCAATCTACCCACTGCACCGAGGATTCTCCTTGGGATATACCCCGTCTCGCCCCATGAAGTCATTACAGAAGGTCGGCAATTGAACCGGCTGGATCACCGAGCTGTCTTCACTAGGGATACTGCCCGGGCATAGTCCTCTGAACAACGTCACAACGTCGGAAGGGCGACTGACGAATGACCCCTGATCAGCTCCTATCAGATGAAAGATCTTCCCCGGCTTGCCATGAAGATCAGGAGTCAGCATCCACGACATCTGCCTGGGATGCGTCGTGTGAAAGAAAGCCGAGATGGGATAATCCCTCGGCATTGTGGGTAGGTACAAAACCAAATTCCCAGCAGGGAAAACCCAGGGCTCCCTCTTAGGCTTCGTCTGGGACCGTTTGTCGATCATATCCCCAAAGAGGAAAGTCGGCTTTATGTACTGCTCCCCGTTTATATAAGTCAGGGGCTCCCCGTTGATCATGCTCAGCAGCATTTGCTCGTCCTGAGCCGATATCAAGAGCCTCCTTCCTTCAGGGTACTGCGGCCCGGAGATAGAAAATACCACGTGGGATAGATCCTCCAGGTAGTTCGAGTGCAGCATCCCAGCAGCGGAGCCCATCACCTCGGCCAGTGGAGACTAACCTACGTCAACTGCAAAAGTGTAAGGAATATGTCATTGCAAGTCTTGCACGAAACATACGGACCAAAGAAACAACAGTCTGCGCTCTACGCAGGATTGTTCAAACATGAGCTGTTTTTACGCCAGAGGTCCCCCCCCAAGCGTAAAACTCAAAGTTTACGATATACCCCAATTTTTGGTAGCCAGAGCTTTTACGCACAGAACTACGAAAATGTGGAGTCTTTACGCTGGCACATTAGAAATGTGGGCGTAAAAGATGAAAACGTCTCCGTGCATCATCTTCCTCAAAAGAGGCTATCAGCACAGAAGACGACCTAGCGCGGTCACGTTCAACGTGTGCGAAGGATTTTTCGTCGTGTTGTCACCCCGAAGGCTCTACCTCTAAGATCGGGTGCACTGCTCGTCGGCGGGACACTTCGCTCAGAAGAAAGTTCGCCTTGACCGAACGAGGACTCCCTCGCTGGGACAGAAGAATGAGAAGAGGAACCTATACTCTTTCCCTTAGCGGAGGGGGTCTGTTTCGACGCCATTTCTGAAGACTCGAAGTGCTCGGAGAGGGAACGAAGAAAAACTCGAAACAGTCGAAAACTCTCTTTCAAAGAAGATGGATAAAAAGTTTTTCTCTCAAAAAACTTGGAATATATATAGAGTTCGGGCCGACTCCTCGAATCCTCAGACGGACTCCATGAGACCCTAACCAAATCTCGCAAATTAAATGACGGGTTATGATGGGATGCTACGTCAGCCCACTAACCTTGAAAGACGGACAGTCAGCAAAATTCGAAAAGTTTTTTCGTGCAAGACGGTTCAGCGGTTCCTATGCTAAGGGGCTTTCTACGCTTGACGGCAACAGATCTACGGTTTTTACGCTCACAAGCTGCAAGTCTATGGTTCTACGCCCGGATGCCTTTGTGCTCAGTAGCTTTTACGCTCAAGAGGCCATGAATCTACGACTTTACGCTCAGCAGATACCAAAATTGATGATCTCACGCTCGGTGGCGCTCAGTTTATGCTCAAAAGCAACAGACCCACAAAATTTCACGCTCGGAGAAATTTTCTTTTCAGGAGCTACAGATAAACAGTTCTACGCTAAAGGAGCTTTCTACGCTCGACGGCTACGAATCCACAACTTTACGTTCGACAGCTACAAGTCAGGTTTTGGCTCGGATGCCTTTGTGCTCAGTAGCTTTTAAGCTCAAGAGGCCACAAATCCATGACTTCATGCACAGGAACTACAAGTCTATGATTCCACGCTCGACGGTGTTTTACGCCCGGAGGCTACAGACTGATGATTTCTCGCTCCACGACTTTCCGTATATTCGAACAGTCCCCAAAGCGGTCAATTGCTAGGAGTTCACACAGAAGATACTCTTCCTTGGCCTCAACATATCCCAAGTACCCGAAACATACAAGAGTTCAAACATTGAGAAATTACTCTTCTCGGGTCAATTGAAGGTTCATCCAGACTCCAGTCTGAATATCTCATCTATCAAAAGATGGTAACTCAGTTTTGACAGCCATTCCTCGACCCTGTTCCAAGGGATTTTCGAGAAGTCACTCTTGAAGACGAAGACTGAACAAAAATTCTGTCCATCAGAAGTTCAGAGCTCTACGCGGTTCCTCAGTCCTAGCAACAGGACAGTTCAAAAAATGTTCAAGATGCACTACAGCGTTCTATGGACTACTCGCTATGCGTAAAGGACGGGACCTAACACTCTTTCTACAAGAGTCGGCGTAAAGATTCAAACGTGTTGAAGCTGCACATATTCAGACTTCACAGCAACGTATGGCAAGATGATCATATGAAGAAGCAAGACGACTTTATTAAAGATTAAAATCATGATTACATATGAGGGAAATCCAATCTACAAGGATTTTCTTTTTATTTTTTGTCATGATTACATATGAGGGAAATCCCTTTTACAAAGGGCTCCCTCGTCATCGTTTGGAGACAGCACCAAGAACCTGTTCTGCCTGGTTCTCGCAGGGGTGCACGTCTTCCTCTTCTTCCATGGCGGTTCATTTACTTCCACAGTAATTAACAAGAGGATCCTCCATTCGCCATGGCCAATCCAGCTGAGGGGTCTTCCACCCAGCTCAATCGGGGACGATAGATTACGGTTTGTCTAATCTCGTCCGCGGGGATCTAAGGAGAAGAGATACAGCTTGCAAGCTGTGTGGTCAAAAATGACCCTTCCTCTCTCCTGGGGCAACGCCATACAAGGTTGCTGATTTTCCCGAGCAAAGGAGGCTAAGATATCCTTCCATGATCCATCGTTGCAATGGACACTTGCTCGAAGATGCCGTCTTTTTCGGCTCCTTACACTCTGGAAGAACATGATCTCCTTCTTCCTCAAATTGACCCGGCAAACTCCAGCGATCATCTCTGCGTGGGGATGAAGATGTGGGGAGAACAGGCTAACTCCCCCAGCCTTTAATAGGCGAAAGAGGTCACAGCGGTCCCCAATAAATCCGCCATAAAGTCTGCACCGATCGTTTCAACGCTCCATTCAGAAATGTTTCGAGTTACGAGGGGCCGTTCATGCTTCGTTCAAAGCATTTCAAATTCCAAGGAATTTAAAAGCTCTGAAGGGGGTCTTGTAGAAGCATAAAAAATACGCTGGGATGAGCTACGCAGCCTCTTAATACAGAGCAGCGTGAACGAAGGCCTCCAGAGCCATCAAGCGTACAATAGAGCTTTTTCCAGCGTGAAGAATAAAGCTCACAGGACCATCAGCGTAAGTGCAGTACGTCCAGGCCGCCCCAGCGTAAAAAGAGTTCTCCATCGCCTCTATGGCGTAAAACTCATCCGCTCTCGAAGCAGCGTTAAAGCGTATGAGGAACGCTTCGTCTTCCCCGAAATGAACCTATCAAGTCACGCAGTGAATCTGACCTCTGACTCCTGACAAAAAGTGCTGCACGGCCACCCAGACGACGGCTGGAAACGATGGCAGGCCCCTCGGGACGCGTACCACAGAATGATGGCGGATCTCTGTATTTAATGCATAGGATTTGGTTAAAAGATCACCGAACCATCGTTTACTGGAGTCCCTTTCGCATAAACCGCCCTTCTGCGTACAAGGGAATATGCTGCCCTGTTTTACACAGGCAAACATGAGCGGTTTTACGATCCGCAGCGGACAAACCGCCTGCCACGTCAAAAGCTGCACTTCGTACGGGATTCGAGGCACGTCTCCACGTCTAATTGCACAGAGGGGTGACAATTTCTCTCAAGGCACATCTCTGCGACAGGTGCACAGAAGGGGTGCAGACCTTCAAAACACGCCTCCGCATTTAATACATAAGATGATGGCAAATCTCTGCAAGAGATTTGATTATATCTTCAAAAGCCGTAATTTCGGCTAAAGGCGTCCACATCAGCACGGTACGCAGCGGCTTCTACGCCCATTCAGGATCTGTGCCCATCCGGCTTCAACGCCCTCTCGGCCTCTATGACCGCTCGGTTTTTACGCCCATCCGGCCTCTAGGACCACTCGGCTTCTACGCCCATCCGGCTTCAACGCCCTCTCGACCTCTATGACCACTCGGCTTCTACGCCCATCCGGCTTCAACGCCCTCTCGGCCTCTATGACCGCTCGGTTCCTACGCCCATCCGGCCTCTAGGACCACTCGGCTTCAACGCCCATCCGGCTTCAACGCCCTCTCAGTCTCTACAACTACCCGGCTTCCATGCCAACTCGGCTTCTATGCCTGTTCGGCTTCTATGCCTGCTCAGGCTTCTATGTCTGCTCGGCTTCTATGCCATGGTGACGGACATTTGGCTTCTACGCCAACCCCTTCTACACAATGGATACCTACCTACGTGGCTTTTACGCCGTGATCTTAGTAGCAATTGTACACGTTGTGTCCCCTTAGTTGGACCTGCGTCACCCGCTCATTCAAAAGATCATCTATACGTAGGCATTGGTTACTTTAACCGTTGTATAATAGGTTGCTGTACTTTCCACTCCTCGGTTGCTACACCAACGGAGTGGTCACTGTCACCAAAGACTCTATAAATAGAGGCCCCTATCAATGGGGAACAAGGTCAAAAAAATTGGTGAAGAAACTAATATCAGATCCAGGTAGAAAAATTGGTGAAGATACCAATATCAGATCCAGGGTCGACAATTCGGAAGATCGAACCAGGTCGAAGAGAGAGGAGAGAGAGAGAGTACCCGGGGCTCAGGCAAAGAGCGGGGATCAACGACGTCGGCATCGTGCATCCACCCTCCCCTGCAACCTTCGAAGCTACTACCTGTCTTCCACGACACTTTTTCAACATCGCGCAGTCCAAGGGCTAAAGTGATCGACCGCAGATCAGACACCTTTAGCAATTATCTACCCAGATTAAATAAATTGTACTCCCACATCCTCGCATAGGATTACACTGTACAAGTTTGTTTGTAAACCAAAGGGCGCGGGTTTCGCACAAACCCTGTCATTGAAATAACACATTTCATTCTTTCGTTTAATACCACAAATGATAGTCCCTCGAGTAAGCGAGATCTTTAGAAATACGTGATCTCCAACCTAAAACTCTAAGGGTCATCGATGCACATTAGCCCAATGCTTCTACCAGTTCTGTGCCACTCACAGGTGTCCTTGGATCTTCTTTACCTTTTCTACTGTACGAACAACCAACTCTGGTCCGAGAATCTGTCGCTCTCCTATATCACTCCAACATACTAGGGAGCGACACTTCCTTCCATACAACACTTTATAAGGAGCCATTTGGATGCTCGCTTGATAGCTGTTATTGTAGGAAAACTCGACCAAATACAAATAGTCCTCCCATGATCCTCCGAAATCTAGCACGCACGCTCTCAACATGTCCTCCAATATCTGAATGGTGCGCTCCGACTGGCCATCTGTCTGTGGGTGATACGCTGTGCTAAACTTCAGGCGGGTACCGAGAATCTCTTATATACTCTTCCAAAAGTAAGATATAAACCTCGTATCCCTGTCAGACACGATACTCACTGGAACTCCGTGCAGGTGCATAATCTCCCTCATGTACATGTCTGCTAAGACCTCTGTGGATTGTCCAACTCTGAAAGGTAAAAAGTGTACGGACTTGGTGAGTCTATCCACGATTACCCATACTGCGTTGCGACCACTAGGACTCCTCGGAAAGCCCGTAATGAAGTCCATTGTGATGTGGTCCCATTTCCACTCCGATATAGGTAGTGGTTGAAGCAATCCTGCAGATCTATTATATTCAGCCTTGACTTGCTGACACACCAGGCACTTGGCCACAAAGCGTGCTATCTCTCTCTTTATTCTGTGCCACCAGTAGTACTGTCTCAAGTCCCTGTACATCTTTGTGCCTCCTGGATGAATAGAGTAGGTCAAACTGTGTGCCTCTGTCATCAACTCCTGCAAAAGTTCTTCATTTGGTACATAGAGACGGCCTCCATATCTTAAGGTTCCATCTTCATATATACGTAGTCCTGTCTGTATTCCAGCCTCCGTTCTCTGTCTAAGTCTCTGAAATCTGGCATCTGTCGGCAAAGCAGCCTTGATTCTCTCCACCAATATCGATTACAACTGGAAACTCGACAACTTTCAGTCTACTCCGTGCATAACGACCTCTATACCCATCTGCTCTAGATCCCTCAATAGATGTTATTGGATAGTCAGAAAGAATGCCATAGGTCTTCTGCTCAATGCGTCATCTACTACGTTGGCCTTTCCCGGATGGTACTATAGCTCAATTTTAAAGTCTGTCATCACCTCGAGCCAACGTCTCTGCCTCTGGTTTAGGTCCTTCTGGGTGTAGACGTACTCCAGGCTCTTATGATCAGTCAATATCTCTACTCTTTCTCCATATAGGTAGTGTCTCCAAAGTTTCAGAGCAAAGATCACTACGGCAAGTTCCAAGTCGTGAGTGGAATAGTTCTTCTCATGTGTCCTCAACTATCTAGAAGCTTAAGCTACAACCTTTCTATGTTGCATTAAGACGCATCCTAACCCTTTCCCGGATGCATCGCTGTAGATCACGAATCCTCCGAATCCAGAAGGTATTGTCAAGGTAGGGGCTGTAGTCAAACGCTTCTTCAGCTCGTCGAATGCTTTCTGACACTCCTCTGTCCAAGTAAACTCCTACTCCTTACGGGTCAAGCGGGTCATCGGCTCTGCAATCTTTGCGAAGTTCTCTACGAACCTCCGGTAATATCTGGCAAGTCCTAGGAAACTCCTCACTTCTGAGACATTGGTAGGGGTTGGCCATGTATCTACTGATGAAATCTTTGCCGGATCTACTGAAATGCCCTCTCCTGAGATGACGGGTCCAAGAAAAGTGATATGATCCAAAAGAAACTCATACTTGCTCAGCTTGGCGTAAAGTCTCTCTCTTCTCAGGGTCTCTAACACTAGTCTCAAGTGCTTCTCGTGCTCCTCGTGGCTCTTCGAATACACCAAGATGTCATCGATGAAGACTACCATGAACTGGTCTAAGTATTGGTGGAAGACCCTGTTCATCAAGTTCATAAATACAGCTGGTGCATTCGTCAGTCCAAAAGGCATCACTAAGAACTTGTAGTGCCCATAACGAGTCCTGAATGTTGTCTTTTGAATGTCTTTTCTTCGCACCTTCACCTGATGATAACCCGATCTCAAGTCGATCTTTGTGAACACTACTGCTCCTGTCAACTGGTCGAATAAATTGTCAATCTGTGGCAGGGTGTACTTGTTCTTGATAGTCAAAGCATCAAGAGCTTTGTAATCAATGCACATACGTACTGTTCCATCCTTCTTAGGTACAAACAACACTGGTGCTCCCCAGGGTGATGCACTAAGATAGATAAATCCCTTGCTCTGTAACTCCTCCAATTGTACCTTCAGCTCATCTAACTCCTTCTTCGCCAATCGATACACATTAGAAGATACCGATGCTGCTCCAGGTACTAGCTCAATGGTGAACTTTATGTCTCTATCTGGCGGTAAGCCTGGCAATTCTTCTGGAAATACATCCTCGAATTCTGCAACTATTGGCGGGGGTGAAATCTTCATAGCCATGTAAGTTCCAGCTGTCGGTCCTACTCCTTGCTCGACGATCCCTCGCATGTACTCGAACTCTGGTTGATCTGGCAGTCTAAAGGTGACGCTACCCTTCCGACATTTCAGTACAGCATTATACTGGCTTAACCAGTCCATGCCTAGCATAACATCAAAGTATGGCATGGGCAATACCAAGAATCATGCTCTCATCTCCCTACCACATACGACTACTTAGAATATTCTGATAGTGCTGGTAACCGGCACGATACCTCCTCCGATAAGAATCTTCCAACTCTTAGGTAAGGAAGAAGTAGCTACTCTATGCATTGCTACGAATCTACTAGATATAAATGATAATGTAGCTCCAGAATCAAACAATGTAGTCGTAGGTAATGATGCAACTAAAATGGTACCTGTGATTGCTTCTCCTTATGTTTCCTCCTCAGTAGCCGCTAATGCAAAGGTTGTCCCTGCCTTTGTCCTCCAGTCTGCTGTTGAGCTCGCTCAAACTGTGCCTGCTATGGAGCCAAGGGTAGTCCCCTCTGAAATCCTCCGGGGGCTGGTGGACACTGTCCTCCTGTTGGGGGTAGTATCCTCGGAACTGGTGCTGTTGGCCTCTGTCCTGTCTGCGGTGCTATGTCTCTGCGTTGTGGGAAGTCCCGGGTGTAGTGCTGGCTCGCTCCATAAATCAAGCATATTCCTAATCTCTTTTGGTAGTCCTTCTGGTAATGTCCCCTCTAACCGCAGTAGTTGCAAGACGGAAGCTCATTTTGCTAGTATGGTGCTATCCTCTGCTGTGTCTGCACTCTAGGACGAAGGATCGGTCCTTCTGCTCCTGGCTGGGCTCTGACTGGTGCTGTCATGCTGGAATGTCTAGCTCCTCTGGCAATGGCCTCCTAGATCCTTACTTCTGTAAGAACCTCCTCGTAAGAAATCCTCGCCTGTGTGGTGGTGTACCTCTGTAGCTCAAAATTGAGACCATGATAGAATCTCTGAGCTTTCTTTAGATCATTGTGTATCAGGACGGTGCCAAATCTGCTAAGATGGCTGAACTCCGGATCATATGCGTCCACAATCATATTTTCTTGTTCTAGATGTAAAAACTGGGAGTACATGGCATTCCTAACTGTGGATGGAAAATACTTCGTATTGAAGTATTCTAAGAACTGTTCCCAGGTCTGGTTCTTGCCTATACTGCGCTCAATAGAATCCTACCAGTGATGGGCGTTGCCTTTTAGTTGGGCCTTCACTGCAGTCATCCAAATGTCTGGGTGCAGTTATGACACCTCTAGTAGCATCTCCGTGTTGGCGACCCAATCGGAGATCTGTTCTGCAGTCTCGTTGCCTGAGAAGGTATCTGGTCCCATCTGTCGGAACCATCTAACAGTGCCACCTGTCTGGGCTGGTGGAGGTCCTGGTACGGGTGCTGGGACAGGTGTCCTCTCCAGTACTGCCATCAAACTCTGTCTTAACATCTCTATCTAATGCCACTGTGATTACATCATAGTCTAGAAGAACTGAAGCAACTGTGGCTGTCTATCTAGCTGTGGCTTCTGCGGTGTGTAGGGTGGAGGTAGTGGTAAGGGAACTCGGTCTGTGGCATCGGTGTAGCTCCTGAAGTTTGGCCTTCACATTGCTGCGTGGAGATCATCTGGGAAGTCTGTCCCTCGTGCTGTGGTGTAGGATCGCCTTGAGAAGTCTCGTGCCAATGTATCTGCGGGGTCTGTAGCTTGGGTTTCCCTTGGGGAACCTCCTTTCTTTGGGTGGTGTTGTCTAGCATCGCGGCACTGGGTGCTCCTCGTCCACTGTGCAAATTTATCTTCCTATAAAAGATAGGATTTTATCAAAAGAGGACGGAATCAAATAAACAGGATGCAGATATTTAGAAGTAACATGAAAGAAGCTCAAAAACAAAATCAGAGTGGATGAGACCTAGTAATTTCTATTCTACTGCAGGCTCGCTGGGTATGTTACCCCACCACAAGCAAAATATCGACCTGTATAGGCCACCACTAAAACCATGTCACGACCAGTCTTAAAATACAAGAAACCAGGCCACGTGGCAATAGCTAGCTGTCACGTCTCCGAGGATATCCCAATTTAATGGATCCTAGCGAAGAGTGTTACGCTGTCCTAAAATACTAATATGTCCAAAATAAGTCAACAACAGGTAAATTAATCTCATCCACAATATAAACAGCAAGAAGTACTAAATAAACTGCTGGAAGATAAATGCCAGTCTCAAAATATCATAGTACAACCAAGAATGTCAGGTGGGGACAAACCCACTGCTATGACGAAATAAAGCACTAAAATGATAGATAAAATATAATGACTAGGGCATCGGCTGACTAGATAATGATGCTCCCAATCCTAGGCAGAAAGCCTACCAACTGATTACGGAAACACTAACGGCTGCACCTCTAACTCCTCTGCGGTAGTGAACCTCGTCTCCTGTCCTGGCCCGTATACGATAGAGGAGTAAGCCTCGTCCAAATCTGGAAAGGTACCAAGTCCTCAAAGGGACGTAACAAGATACATAGAAATATGCCATATAGAAATATTGAATAAAGTAAATACAATAAAGGGTGTGCTAACCATCTAAGTGAATACAATATGAGGACAACTTTGGTATGTATGAGTAGGTATAGGCATAACGTCCATACCGCTCTGAAGAACGGGGAATATGAAAGTATATATACGTCTATACCGCTTCGAAGAACGGGGAATCTGAATAATATAATGTCCATACCGCTCCGAAGAACGAGGAATCTGCAAGTATATATACGTCCATACCGCTCCAAAGAACGGGGAATCTGCATAAAGGGAGTCATTGGATCCGTGGCTCCTCCGGATACTACGGAATCCAATGGGTGTATCCCATATGCCTACTAGTGGTCCTCCCCGCCTAATGTAAATACGCAAATTGAATACTCGACGTGCATACCACATATCTATGTGCCAGTCTCTACTAACATAAAATATAAACCTAAATTACGTACTAACCGTGATGCATGTCACACGCACTGATAGCTAGTCGAGTATGCGAACCCGTATCCCAATATGAATGTCACTGTGAAACGTGTAAGAGTGTCAGGTCTCGGAAGATATCAAAGTATCCTCCAATGGGGTGAGTCTGGTAGGGACTAGGTCAAGTATACTAAATCCTCGATGCATTCCATCGACTTCACCCGAGTCAATCTCGGACGCACACAGTCATATGAAATAAAGCAACAAGAAACATACAACATATGCAGAATTAATTTAAACAGTAATATGGCAAGGTATCTTGCCTGAGTCCTCAAGCTGTGAATGCCAAAAGCCAGTTCCTGCAGAGTCTCCTGGCTGATCCAGCATCAGACACTAAATAATACATACACGACTATGATGTTGCTCTTAGGTATTAACGCAAGCTCATGGTGGATCGACTACAGGGTCACGTGTGCACGTAGCAAAGATGCAAGCGTGCCCTTTCCTCTGTCATTGTGTACCTCACGTCAATAAATCGCTAAATTATGGTTTACGAAACTATACTACGTCTTGTTAGATTATACTTTATTATTCTCCATGCATAATGTACTAAGTCTATGTCTATGCTTTTAGGTGGGATACTAGTTCCCTGTACCGGTCATATGGTCGGTTCCATCTAATCTATTTAAACATTCATACTTATATACATAAGGTGTACTGTGACTTAGTTGTGTCGTCATCCGACACGATGACACGGTTGTTATGATTTATCAATCATACAAAGAAGGAGGGGGGTGTTTACCAATCGTAGTCGAGGGGGTACTGTCCAGTCGACGTCAGCCTCCGGTACGGTGGATCTGGCATCGTGCGGCAACTCCGGTAGCAGCGGCAGCAACCGCTACTGCAGTGGTCGCAGCAACAGCTACAGCTGCTTGGTCGGTGGGGGAGCGGCGCCTGGGTGGAGGTCAGGCCGTGGGGGGGTCGAGGTTGGTCTGCCGCTGAAATGGGCCGCTGCTGATGGCGATTGGGGTGGTCGGGATCAGTCGGTTCGAGTTAGTGGGGTTGGATGCCTACAATGTGGGCGATAATGGTATGCTGACGGTGGTGGTGCTGGGGCAGTGGAGTGCAGGCGAAGATCGTGGTAGTGGGGGTGGCGACTTACGGTGGTGGTGAGGGTGTTTGTGTAGTCGGAGGCGGTGGTGCCCGGTCGGGAAGGAGGGGCTTGGTTTAGGTGTTCGGCTAGGGTTTGGGGAAGAGTAATGAATAGTTGGTTTTAGGGTTTCTAATGATAGAAGATGTGTATTTATATGTAGGGAAGTTTGTGGGCAGACCTCGAGGCTTGGGCTGGCCAGGACTCATGGAAGTGGGGGCTAGTCCACAAGAAAGGGAGCACGTGGGCTGGGTTAGGTCCTGCTTGAGGTAGAATTGGCCTTTAATTTAATTAAATTAAATAATTACACATGGTGATTCCTAATGCGTTGAAGACATAAAGAACTAGGTTTGGGGTGGTACACAAGAGTCGTGGGCATAGCAGGCTTGGTGTAGGCTAATACCCTAATTTGGGTACTTGGGAATTGGATAGTGGTTGTTCCTCAATTTAAATAAATCCTACATTTGTCGAGGGGGTTTACAGGATACAAAGCGTGCTACCTCGCGCTTCATACCATACCACCTTACGTGCTCCCTCAGATCTTGATACATCTTTCTGGCACCGGGATGCATCGAGTACTGAGAGCGATGTACCTCCTGCAAAACCTATTCGTGCAGCTCTCCACTTGGCACACACATCCTCGTGCCATGTCATAAAGATCCATCATCAGCAATAGTGAATTCATCTGTCAATCCTGTTCGAACTTGTGCCCTGATACTCCTCAGAGTCTCATCATCATATTGTGCAGCTCTAATTATATCCATCAGTTCTGATTGTATCTGTAATCCACACATCTGAATCTTAATACCTGGAACTAGCACTTTAATTCCTAAGCTCTCAAGATCGGCCAATAAATATCTATCTGTAGTCAAGTATATAGCTATCGGATACCTGCTCATGGCATCGGCGACTACGTTGGCCTTTTCTGGATGGTACTGTAATGAGATGTCAATGTCTTTCATCAACTCCAACCACCCTCTCTACCTCATGTTCTGCTCTTTCTGTGTAAATACATACTTCAAGCTCTTGTGGTCCGTAAAGATTTTTACACGCTCTCCATACAGATAATGTTTCTACAGCTTTAGAGCGAAGATAACTGCTACTAACTCCAAATCGTGGGTGGGGTAGTTCTTTTCATGAGGACGTAATTGTCTTGAAGCATAGGCAATTACTTTCCCGTGCTGCTGAAGAACGTATCCCAAACGTTTTCCTGAAGCATCACTGTAGATAGTGAAATCTCCTGTCCTAGATGGCAATGTCAAAACTGGAGCTATCATCAATCTCTTCTTTAGCTCATCAAATGCAGCCTGACATTCCTCTGTCCAGACAAAATCCACATCTTTCTTGGTCAGCCTAGTCATCGGCTCTGCAATCTTAGAAAAGTCTTGTACAAATCTTCTAAAGTATCCTACTAGTCCGAGAAAGCTCCTGATCTCTGCTACCGAACTGGGGGTAACCCATGACTTCACTGCCTTGATCTTCTTTGGGTTAACTAAAATTTTGTTACCCGTTACCATATATCCAAGAAATTCAACCTTGTCAAGGAAGAACTCACACTTTGAAAGTTTCTCATACAATTCCTCTTTCCTGAGAGTCTCCAAAACCATCCTCAGGTGCTCTTCGTGCTCCTCCGGGGTCTTCGAATACACAAGAATGTCGTCGATGAACACCACTACGAACATGTCAAGGTACTGGTGGAATACCTTATTTATTAAGTTCATAAATATTGCTGGTGCATTGGTTAAACCAAACGATATTACTGTGAATTCAAACTGGCCATATCTGGTCCGAAAAGCTATCTTCGGTATGTCTTCTCTCTTCACCTTCACCTGGTGATAGCCTGACCTCAAGTCTATCTTTAAAAACACCTTTGCTCCACTAAATTGATCGAAAAGATCATCTATCCTCGGCAGCGGTATTTGTTCTTGATAGTGAGGTTGTTCAGAGCTCTGTAATCGATACACATACGAATCGTGCCGTCCTTCTTCGATACAAACAATACCGGAGTTCCCCATGGCGATGAACTGGATCTAATGAAATCTTTGTCCTGTAGTTCCTCAAATTGCTTCTTTAGTTCTACCAGCTCGCTGTTGTTGACTCTATAGACAAGTTATGAAATAGGCTCCACTCTAGGTACCAAGTCTATAGAGAATTCAACATCTCTGTCTGGCGGCAAGCCTGGCAACTCCTCTGGAAATACATCCAAGAACTCCGCTATCAGAGGATCTGGCAACTCCTCTTCTTCCCTCCTGGCTCCGCAAAAGGTGCCTTTGCTCTGCTTTGTTGCTTCTCTGGCGACCTCAAACTCTGGTTCTCCTGGCGGTCGAAATATTACTCTACCTTTGTGATAGTCTATAGTATCATGATGCCTACTCGACCAGTCCATTCCGAGTACAATATCATATCACGGAAGTGGCATGACGAGTAAACTCACGTTCAACTCTCGGCCTCCTAATGATACTCTCCGATCATTGCAATAATCATGGACTAGGATAATGCCTCCTCCAGTCGTGATCTTGCAAGTCCTATCTAATGGTTCTGTCTCTAAAATGCTTAAGAGCATAAGATACAGATACGAAACTATGGGAAGCGCCAGAATAAAATAATGCAAGTACAGGAATAGAATCGAGAGAAACTGAACCTGAAATCACATTTCCAACTGGCTCGGCCTCCTCAATCTCATGTCATATGCGTGTCCCTGTGGTGCTCCTCTCTGCTGTTGCTGGTCCTGAGCAAACCTCTGCTACTGTGGTGGAAGTGGAGGTCCCCTCTGCTGGCCTCCTAGTACAGTAGGTACTCTGGCTGGTCCTGTCTGAGTGGCTGCTCTACCCTAACGAGTCTGAATAGATGGGCAGTCCCTAAGTTGATGTATTGATGATCCACAGGACAAGCATGTACCCAATCTTTTCCTACAGATGTCTCTAGTATATCCTATCTTCCCACAATACGCTCACTGGGCAATGGTCGGATTCTGTCTCTGTGGCTGCTGCTGCTGGATGTGTCCTCGAACTGGTGCCTGGTGCTGCTGATGCTGCTATTGGTACGGCCTCTGTTGTTGCTAAAAGTGTGGGTGCTTGGCCGGTCCTATTTTACCACTTGTTCCTCCAGAAGTGTCACGCCCTCTCTTGGGCCTGAGGTCTAACTCATCTTCAGCAATCTGGGCATCCATCAGAATACCCTTAAATGTAGGAGTGCATCGTCCCAAAGTACGAGACTTGATCTCTTTATTCAGTCCCTTTCTGAATTTTTGTGCTCTGTCTCCTGGGTCTTGAATCATCGATGAAGCAAATTGACTCAAACGACAAAACTCTGCGACGTATTCGTCAACTGACATGCTTCCTTGGACCAAGTCATGAAAATGACTTTCCAATGCTCCCAGAGCTACGTCAGGAAAGAACTTCTCCTTGAAGAGCTCCTTGAAGTCCTCCCAAGTAAGTCCTCCGATAGCAAGTCTCGGCTCCGTATGATACCATGTCAGTGCAATATCAAACATTGACTGCCAGTGGCCTCGATCTGAAGAATCTTCAAAATCTGTGCCAAACGCAAGTTTCTCTCTATATCCTCTAGCCATTCGTCAGCGTAGAGTATCCCCTCGGTGCCTTTGAACTCTCAAGGCATCATCCTCTTGAATTCCACTATAGTACCTGGCCTCTGGTACTACTGGCCAGGATGCTGCTATTGTCGTGCTACTCTCTACACAGCCTAGAGAGCCACCTGATGAGCATTCTTCATGCTTTCTCTCATCAGCTCTGTCTGTTCATGGTGCACCTCTGCCTACAACCTCTGAGCCTCAACTTAAACACGCTGAGCTTCTGTTGTCACTCTTTGGGCCTCTAACATGCCTTGAATTAGTGTGAACATCTGTGCCCTGTCAGTGGGCATACCTCCGGGAAACGGAGTCAGTGGAGGTGGAAGGTTGTCCGTCATAGCTGGAGCAATCCTCTGAACAGGTGGAGGAGGAATCCCAATAGCTGCAGATACTCCTATATGAACAAGAGATGTAGAAGGAACTCCAGATGTCTATTCATCAGGTCGAGAGGTGGCAGATCTCTCTGAAGCTACTTATCCCAGTCTCAAAGACCTAGTCTTCAGCGGCATCCTGAAGACAGATTGAAAGGAATCAATTAATGTAATAGATACAATATCATCAAGGAAAGACAGTAAAATTCTAAAGGAAGCAATTATCCAGAATAGCATTGTAAGATTAGAATTTCCTAGTTATGATTGAGCATACTCTCGTCCTAAATCCTATTTCCTAGAGCAGGCTCGTAGTAGTACAACTAAGTTGTCGCACTACCACGACATCGCACAACTTACGAGGCTAGACCTGTATGGGCTACCACTAAAAATGTGTCACGACTCGCACCCAGAATTTGGGCATAAGTCGTGGGTACGTCCAGCGTACACCGTAGCATCGGCGGTAGAACAATGTCTAGGACTCTATAATACTAACATAACTCACAACCTGTCAATGATTTTAATTCCATAAGGAGTACAATGAAATAAACATCTCTCAACATCTCATAATGTATATTCAATCACAATAGCTATAAGAATATAAATGTCAAGATAAAAGATAAGAAAGAATGACATAGTCAAACACAACGTCTCAAAATAGAGATAAACCACAGTCTAGCTGTCCAACATAAAAAGAAAGTCTCCACAAGTCTTAAATTAAACTCCACATAAGTCTCAACATAACTAAAATAAACCTCAAAATAAGTCTCAAAAGCATAAAATAAATGCTGTCTAAACAGCTGCAGGTACTGTCTCCTCTAATGGAATAGACTCCTCTAATATCTCTGGTGTGTAGTCTATGTCTATACCTGGTCCATAATGTGTGGGACAGAAATTTTCAAGATCCTCTGGAAAAAATATCCAATCAGGATTGGAGCAAAGTACAAGCACTAATAGCAATTCCACATATATTGACAAAAACTATAATACAGTGTAAAAAAATACAAGATAGATATAAATACTGGCAATAAGAAATACTGGAAAAATAAAATACTGGAAATAAGAAATACTGGAGCATATATCAACATCAATGGTACACTAGCAAAGAACAAAAATACAAGTGCATGCTAGAACAATGAACAGGAATATAAGTGAATACTAGAATAATAACTAGAACATAGAGAAATGCTAGATCAATAAACTAGAGATACATATAAAGACTATCTAGCTAAGTGTGTGAAACATCAGCATATCATGTGATCGGCTTGGGACTGATCAGGCTTGTTAAATATGATTAGCTATGATTCATATAAGGTTAGGCTAACCATCTGGATAGCTATGATGCGAGCAATAGTCAGGCTAATCACATGTAACAGGCTATGAGGCATGTAATGGTAAGGCTGAACCGACATGAGGTGCGGGTGAGCTATGTTGCATGTAGAGTTGGGTATGATCACATAAGCTACTAATATCTCCCCGTCCCTAGCTATCACGATGGATCCCAATCATGACTCCTCGTGATCGATCTCGATGATGCCAAGTCATGTATACATAGTGTCAGAATCATGTACGCTATACAACTAGAATTATAGAGATAATCAACATAATAAAAACTGTCAGAGAATGTACTCGCATGTGGTCCTCTGCTGAAAATACCAATATCCTGTTTCCAAAGTTTTGTCTGAATAATCCTACAGTCCTATAGACATTATTTAATAATAATATTGCATCAGTCGATACACTAACATACACACAATCATAATTATACTGAACTCAGAGACTACTCTAGGGGTGCTACTTGTCATCTAACAGGGTCAAGTGTGCATCTAGCTGCACGGGTGTCACGTCCTCAAATGTTGTGCATAATCAGACAGTCAATCACTAACATATATTTTGCTAGTACATCACTGTACATAGGGCAGACACCCACAATCACTCAGGGTCACATGATCAATGTAAATACGGGATCTCCATAATTAACACTAGGGGCATACAGTACATATACAATATGTTTATAAATAATATTAGCATTTAACTTCTTATATATATCTATATCTATATACATACCAATATGAATATAATACTCATACGCATACGTATACGCATACGAGTTGGGTATATTGCATGGTGTCTAGCAATTAATATCTAACGAACTTGGCATAAAACAATATGCTAAATCTTAACATCATTCACACACGAACAAAATCACAAGAGAAATACTTCGCACCTTGGCCTCGGCGTGCACGTGCACGAGGGAGTATTCGATGTCGAGTCGTGAGGTAAGACGGGGTCCTTCAGTCGTCTAGAGGAGTCGGGTTCAGCGGGCTATTATCGAGGAGGGAAGTCGAGTTCAGCAGGCTCAGGCGAATGGCAACATTGCGGTCGTAGTGGTGGCGTTCAGTCGGTCAGTGGGGAGAAGGTATGTCGGGTGGACTCGGGTGGATCCGGTGGATGGGTGGTCGGGACAGGTGATGGTGGTTCAGGCGGTTGAAGGAGAGGGGATGGCATCGGGTGGATCCGGCGGATGGGTTGTCGAGATCGGGTTTTAGGCGGTGACCGTGTCGCTGTCAAGGGAAGGGATGGCGGTCAAGGTGCAGGCGAGTTGGGGAGTTCTTAGGCGAGGTTGCTCGGCGGTTTGGCGGACTCGGGATGACTGGCTTCGGCGGTTTGAAGGAGAGGGAGATGGTGATGGTTCAACAGGGTCGGCTCAAGCGTGGGCTTCCGGCGCTGATGGCGAGGCGGTCGGGTGCTGGCGGGACTGCGCTCCGGTGGGACTACTCCGGTCGGCTGGCAGATATGATGAACAAGAGGGAGGGGTTCGACTAGGAACTAGGTTTAGGTTTAAGAAAAAAATAAGAAAAAGTTATATATATCTGTAGAGAAGAGTTTGGAGGTTGACCTAGAAAGTTGGGCCTGGTCAACAACCTCCTTGGAAAAGGGCTTTTGCTTCTCAAGTAGATATTTGGAGGGATAGGATTACATTGTTTCAAAATAGAGGGCTAAGGTTTGATGAGGGTTGATGTTGAGTGTTACACACTCCAAAATTATGGAGAAAAATCACATGACCAACCAATTAAGGAAAATGGGGGTTCTTCATGTGTTTGGTCCAATGGGGGTGTGGACACCTCAATGCACTTTTGCATAAATGTGCCAAAAAATTAGAAATTACACAAAGTGGGGGTTTTGGAATAATTTAATAAAAAGTAATATAATTGGTGTTCTAAAATTAATTGGAAGTACATAGGGTTCAAATTAGGTGGGACACAAGTGTCATGGATAAAGAAGACTCAGAATAGAATATTATCATAATTTGGGTTGCTAAAAATGGGTCGAGATTGTGTCTCCAATTTTGATTGGATTGCACAAAGATGTAAAGTTGGATTTATATATAATAAAATAAAATATATGCAACGAATGTTGTGCGACTAAAATAAAGCACAAAAGGGCATAGTTATGAGTCACACAAGGATCAAAATAGAAGGCTGGCACGTCTAGGACAAGGGTGCAAAATTTGTGGGAAGGCAATGGCTAGAGTCATGCTCTAATTATCGAAGCAACGGTTGTAGAAGCATGAAAAATACGTTGATAGCTATACGCAGCACGTTCGTGCAGGGCAGCATAAACAGAGGACCTCAGAGCAATCAAGACATGCAACAGAGCTTTTTCGCTGAGCACAGCGTAAAAATATAGGCTCAAGGACCATCCGCATAGTACAATATGTCTAGGCTGCTTTGGCGTGAACAGGGTGCTTCATCGCCTATATGGCATAAAACTCATTCGCTTTCAATACAGCATTAAAGTGTACGAGGAACACTTCGTATTCTTTGAAATGAACCTGTCAGATCACATAATGAACCTGACGTCTGGACTCCTGACAAAGAGTATTGCACGATAACCCAAGCGACGGGTATCATGATGGCGCGACACTGCAACCCAGGCTGTCATTTACTTCTATTTCCTTTGCGTAAACCACTTATTCACATACGAAAGAATATGCCGCATTATTTTACACAGGCAGATGTGAGCTATTTACGCTCCGCGGAAGACAAATAGCCTGCCACATCAAAAGCTATACTTCGTACAGGGCTCGAGGCACGTCTCTGCATTTGAAGCGCCGAATACTGACAGATGCCTGAGGCATGTCTCTGCACTTGATGCACAGAAGGATGGCAGACCTTCAAACTATGCCTCCTCATTTAATGAGCAGGATGATAGCGGATCTCCATATTTAATGCAGGATATTTGATTAAATGTCACCGAACCGTCGTTTAGTGACATCCCCTTTGCGTAAACTACTCTTACACATATAAGGGAGTACGTCGCCCATTTTTACACAAGCAGACGTGAGCTTCTTACGCTCCGCAGAAGGCAAACAGACTGCCACATCAGCAGTCACTCTTCATACAGAATTCGAGGCACGTCTTTATATTTAATGCGCAGAGCGATGACAGTTTCTCGAGGCACGTCTCTGTATTTAAAGCGTCGAATACTGACAGATGCCTGAGGCACGTCTCTGCACTTGATGTACAGAAGGGTGGCAGACCTTCAAACCACACCTCCTTATTTAATGAGCAGGATAATGGAGGATCTTCGCATTTAATGCAGAAGATTTGATTAAATATCACCGAACCGTCATTTAGTGGCATCCCCTTTGCGTAAACTACTCTTACGCATATAAGGGAATACGCTGTCCAGTTTTACACAGGCAGACTTGAGCTTCTTACGCTCCGCAGAAGGCAAACAGACCGCCACATCAGCAGTCACTCTTCGTACAGGATTTGAGGCGCGTATCTGCATTTAATGAGCAGAAAGATGGCAAATCTTAAAGGCAGGCCTCTGTATTTAATGCATAGGATGGGGGCAGATCTCTGCATTTAATGCAAGAGATTTGATTATATCTCCAAGAGCCGTAATTTCGGCTAAAACGTCCACATCGTCTTGGCTTCTACGCCTGCTCGGCTTCTATGCCCACTCGGCTTCTACGCCTGCTCGGCTTCTATGCCCACTCGGCTTCTACGCCTGCTCGGCTTCTATGCCCACTCGGCTTCTAAGCCTGCTTGACTTCTATGCCCAACTCGACTTCTATGCCCACTCGACTTCTACGCTTGCTCGGCTTCTATGCCCACTCGACTTCTACGCCTGCTCGGCTTCTATGCCCACTCGGCTTCTATGCCCACTCGGCTTCTACGCCTCCTCGGCCTCTCTGACCACTCAGCTTCTACGCCTGGCTTCTATGCCTACTTGGCTTCTATCCCTACTCGGCTTCTATGCCTACTTGGCTTCTATGCCATGGTGACAGTCATTTGTCTTCTACGCCAACCTCTTCTACACAAGGGATAACTACCTACGTGGCTTCTACGTCATGATCTTCGTAGCAGATATACGCGTTATGTCCCTTAGTTGGACGCACGTCACATGCTAACTCAAAAGGTTATTTATATGCAGGCATTGGTTATTTTAAACCGTCGTATAAAAGGGTGCTGTACTTTCCACTACTCGGTTTCTACGCTAATTGTGTGGTCACTGTCACTAAAACTCTATAAATAGAGACATCTATCAATGAGGAACAAGGTCGACAAATTGGAGGGTCGAAAAAATGAGGTCTAAAAACTGATCAAGAGATCCAGTACCAGATCCAACGATCGAGAGAGAGAGAGAGAGAGGGGAATCCAGAGCTCAGGCAAAAAGAAGGGATCGACGACTTTGGCATCGAGCATCCACCCTCTTTAGCAACCTTCAAAGCTGCTACCTGTCTTCCACGGCACTTCTTCAACATCGTGTGGTCCAAGGGCTAAAGTGATCGACTGCAGATCAGACACCTATAGCAATATTTACCCAGATTAAATAAATTATACTTAGATATCCTCGTGTAGGATCAAATTTGTACAATCTTGTTTGTAAACATAAGAGAAGGGCGGGTCTTCGCACAAGATCGCGTTTTCCGCATATCAAATATTTTTATCGTTTATTAAACCATAAACAAGATGGTGACTTTGCTGGGGACATCTTTCTCTTCTGATGAGGAAGCTATTGCTCAACACGATGCGGTATCCGTGGGATCCGTGAAGAAGACACTGGTCGTCCAGTTCGACCAGTCTGCCTACGAAGACATGCTTCGAGCAGGGGGTAGCTCTCACTCCCTCTCTGTCCAAAGCAACAGGAAGCTGCGCAAGGTCTGGATGCCCAAGACATCCTCTGCCATTCCTGTGGACTCTCTGATCTCTACGACCAATGAGGTTGTAGCTTTGCTCCCTCTGTGCTTTGTGCATAAAATTCAGTCGCCTGTCTCTGGCAAGACCGACAAAACTTCTGGCAAAGACTCAGCCTAACCCAAAAGTATAATCCGCGTCTTGAGTGTAAAATTTAGTCACCTGTCTCTGGCAGGACCGACAAAACTTCTGACAATGCCTCAGAGCTAACCCAGAAGTATACACCACACTCTGCACGTAAATTTTAGTCTCCCGTCCCTGGCGAAACAGACAAAACTTCTAACAATGCCTCAGCGCTAGTCCAGGAGCCTAAACCGCGCTCTGCGCGTAAATTTCAGTCTTCCGTCCCTGGCGGAATAGATAAAATTTCTGATGATGCCTCAGCGCTAAATCAGGAATCACAAACGCGCTCCACGTGTAAAAATGCATCGGTCTTCCACGAAAAAATAGATGATCCCTGCAATCTACGCAATGGAAAGCAAGTGGCGGACTACTCAACTTCACGACCTTTACGCCAGCAAAAGAATAAGCGATCATCTTCTTCTGTAGCTCCTACTGACCTGCACAATTATCTGATCCAGAAGCGCAGGGAGGGGATCTTCCAGCATGTCTATTATGCCTCCTAGCGAGTACTATTGTAATAGTCATAAGATTGTAATTAATTGTTGCTATTCTGAAGCAAAATGGTCAATTTTTGATCGGTTGAGCTACTCTCCATCTTTCCAGGAAGAAGAGCCCACGCATGCATCTGTGAACATGGCTTCAAACGTACCCAGAGGAGGGTCAGGCTCAAGACGTCATCCCTCTAGAACTCCGAGCCGAAGGAGATTCAACATGCTCCTTAGGAACACCGAAGCTGGGGTATTCCAAAATACTCGTTCGAGGTCGCAACAACCAGCTTCGTACTCTTCTGATTCTGATGCCGGGGGTCGCCAGTCTCCCGAATTAGACGCCGAAAGTATAGACTCAACTTCTACAGAGACCTATACTAATCTTTCAATGACACCCAGGGAGAGGGGAGTTTATGCCATTGGAGATGAACACGAGGAAGCTTCCCCATCCGGGAACACTGAGCAGCGCATCACTATACTAGAGACGTCTCTGAAGGAAATACAATCCATGATGGAGAACATGCACCAGATGATGCTAACTCAAAATGCAGCTGCCATGGCGCCAGCATCGGCTCCTCCAACTCAGATACGCGTAGGGGTAGACTTACCACCATCCAACACGGTCCAAGAACCTGCTCTAGATCAAGAGTCAGCAGTTCCTCCGCTTCCTCACTCGGAGAACGTATTACCTCCCACCGGGGTCGCGATGCAATCAACTCCTCATCACTCCGTGGTCCCGCCACCGGCTGAAGATCCGATGCAGGCAGTACGGGAGTTAAAAGCCTAATTTGATGCCCTGAAGCACAAAGATCAGCTCAAGAAATTGGGAATCAACCAACCTTACCCAGCTATCTGGGAAGAGGTCCATTTTTCTCCAAGATACAAACCACAGACTATGACTTTGTTCGAGGGAAAAACATCACTGAGTCAATACATGAACTACTTCAGCATGATGACAGTGTTGTTACAAGGAAACGATGCCCTCCTCACTCGGGTGTTCAAGGGCTGTCTCTCGGGAGTAGCTTACCAGTGGTACCGAAGTCTGGCGGACAACTGCATTACTTCCTTTGAAGACTTCAAGGCATTATTCTTCACGCAATTCTACGAGGAAAGGATGGACATGTCTATGTCCTCTCTCATCGATGTCAAGCAGAAGGAAAAAGAAAATGTTCGTACTTTCATCGAACGTTTTCGTCAAGCCACTTTGCAAATGCCTCCAGGAGTCCCAGACTCGGCGTTGGTCGACATCTGCAGGAAGAACCTCCTCCCCGTGATCTTGGTGCTCACAAGACCATATCGGTTCCGTGATTGGACCTCGTTCATCATCTCAGCGGTAGCCGCGGAGGACAATAGTCAGAAGGCACGCGATAATGGCATCATGATCTTGGCCTCTGATAAAGGCAAGAGGTCATACTCCAACATCGACCATCCTCGGGGTTCCAAGGGTAAAGAAGCTCTGGCAATCAATACGTCCAGGCAAAAGATGGTGGCTACCACTTAGACAAAACCTGGAACTTCCAAGCCCATTAAAGTGTACTCTTTCGACGACGACGATATTCCAAGCATATTTGAATATCTCGTCAAAAGCGGTAAAATTACCCTTCCTGAGGTGAGACGGCCCAATGAGGCCGGCAGTACCAACAATCCCAAGTACTGTATCTTCCATAGGTACATACACCACCCCACAAAGGCGTGCTATATACTGAAAAGGAAGATCCAGGAGCTGATCGATGCTAAGGCCATCACTCTGCGCAACAGCGAGAAGACGGTCATGGCCAACATGATCTCCTTGCAATTTGGCAATCTGTCTCCCCAAGAAATCTCGGACGGTGTTACGCCCAGTTCTCAGACGACGATGACCATCGTTAATCTCCCTCCAGCTAGAGGTTAAAATCATGACTTGCTACCACTAACAACCCAACGAGGCGAGACTATGTGGGTTCATCCAGATCTGGTGCTAGAGATCGAGAAAGAGACTCAAGCTGCTAAGGCTAGGTCGAAAAAGAACTCAAAGCACAAATCGTGTCACATGATTATGGTACACTCGCGTCAGAAGACGAAGTCTTAGCTACTGGAACCCGTTCAGGGAAAGCCTACCTCCAGGACTATGGAGCCAGCCAGGAAGATGCATCGGCAGACGCTTCGACTGCCAAGCCTTCAGAACCGGAATCCGTCATACCAGAGGCCGGTCCTTCAAGACCAACTTCGGTGGACAAAGGGAAGCAAAAAGAAGTGCGCTTCGATAAACCTGTGAAAAACATTCAAAACAAAGGTTTAGGGAAGCCATACAACTTCGATATCCTGGCCCAACTGGCTAATACACCAGCCAGGCTGTCCATCTTCGAGCTACTCAGGCTCTCTCGGACACTCGTCAAGCCCTGAGTGAAGCATTGATGCAGGCGGATACATACTTAACCCAGCTCAAGTCCCCTACCGAAGAACCCGTGGCATGTCCTCAATGCCACAGTGTGATGGAGGCGATCCCAAATATCACTTTCACTCAAGACGACATTCTGTTAAAACACAACAGGCATGACAGACCCCTCTATTACACCGGGTACATCGGTTCCATGGAGGTCGACCGGATTCACATAGATCCGGGATCTTCATTCAGCATCATTCCTCATAGTCTGCTCAGACCACTGAGGATTCCTACCAGCGAATTGGCATACACCACTACTACAATAGTGGGTTTCAACTCCGGAAGAAGTAAGCCGTTGGGGAAAATTTGCCTGAGGATCCAAATTGGCAACCTTAGATCGGTGGCTACATGTTACGTCATCGATTCAGAGGTATCCTACAACATTTTGCTGGATAGACCTTGGATCCACGACCACAACATCGTTCCTTCAACTCTACACCAATGCTTCAAATATGTAGACACCCGAAGAACAGTGCAAACAGAGATTACTGACTTGAACCCGTTCAAAGGAGTAGAATCATACTACTCTGATGTCGTGTTGTACTCTCAAGATTGCACGAAAGAGGTATCAGCCGAAGAAGAGAAGGAATCCCACCGGGAGCCAGAGGAACCCTCTGCCAAGCAAACTCTGTCAATCAAGGTGAAAGGACGGATTACTCGTCCAAAAGCCATGGAGCCCACGGCTATCCACCTGAACGAGACCAGGTCAGGAAAAGGGGGTGATCCTCTAGTGATCACTCTGAACCAGAAGCCTCCACCCTTGGTCATCAACCTCCGGTGCAACAGGCAGCCAAGTGATGTAAATGCAACCGGGAACAGAGTTTCAGATGATAATAAACATCCTCTTTTCCAGTATATTGATGCCCAAATTCCAAATCAGGAATCATCCCCCCTACGACGATATAGAACCTATAGCGCAAAAAATTCTTGGAAGATATAGATTCCTATCATCCGTATATATGAAAAGTGGCATCATCATCCAATGTCACCACGATATATGGACCGCATGAGGATTCTTTCTTCATTATCCCACGTACTTGCAGCAGTCAGCATTCAATTGTCTTCGGCCGCATGCGCAATCAACCGACTGTGCAAGAGGATACTTCCGACGATGATGCCGGTAAAATGCAGATTCACAGATACAGCCCGCAAGCTCTGAAGATCATACAAAATATGGGTTATATGTCACTACCACGTTCCGAAAACAGGGGTATTTTCGAATTTTTTTACAATATTTGATATTATGTTATTTACAATTAATTAATTTCATGATAGTGTATTTGATTTAAATAATTTTGTGCGATGTGAAATTCAATATATAATTATATGCAGTGTTAGTTATTTTATTTTAGCTAGCAGACTAGACCTAGAAGCCCAGTAGACGAACCCCTGTCCGAATTATAGAATTATGGAATTTTGAGGTAAATTATTTTACCTAGAATTTAATTCTTGGAGTTTATAATTAATTACTGTATTTTATTTAATATTTTTGCGCATTGCCTTTGCTTCGATATTTGGAGCACTACCCTAGCTTTTGTCTTCCAACTAATTTTACCATCTTGCCCTAGACATGCCCGCCTTCAATTCTACTATTTTTGCAACTCATAATTTTGCTCCCTGTGCATTGTTTCTGGCCGCACAACAATCGTCGCGGACGTTATTTTTATTTCCTATTTTTGTATCGTTGTGCGTTCCAATCAAAAATTGGAGACAATCTTGACCTATTTTTCGTGCGACCCAAATTAGGGTAATATTCTGTTCTGAGTCTTCTTCAATATTGGTATTGATGACCTGACCTGATTTTGGCTCCAAGTACTCTTAATTAATTGTTGAACACAACTTGCATTTATTTCTATTTAATTTGAGGATACCCTTTTATCTGATTTTAAAATCCCAAATTAATTCCAGTGTCCTGCAAATTCAGCCCGTACCAGTCTTACAGTGCCCCCTGACCCTACAAAATACCGGACACCGAATCGCCCGCCAAATTTTCGTCATTTCATGTGTTTGTGCAATTTCCCAAATTTAAGGGGGCTAAATTGCAAATTTGTATTTGTGGCCTCACCCAATTGTTTAAACAATGAGGGAACCTAATATTTTAATTAAATCTCTCACCCTCATCCTCCATGAATTATTTTCCTTCATGTTTAATCTGGACCCCTCATTCTAGAGGGTTAATCACAACCCTTCATTCAACAACCCTCTCCCCTATTTAAATGTCACCATCAAACCCTAATCCCTAGACTACCTAGGAAACACCACCCTCACAAGCCTCCCTCTCTCCTACGTTGTAATTTCTCTTCCTTCTTCTTCTCTTTCTCTTTTCTTCTTCTTCTCCTTCTTTCTCTCTTCTTCTTCCTCTCTTCATGGAGTTTTAAATTTAAAAGAGAGAAGGGGGGGAATACTGTTCATCCCCCCCCCATCATCTACTGTACCCGGCCGGCGCCGTCCCAACTCCTCCGGCGTTCAGCCGCTACACGACCGGCGGCCCGTAGCAGTTTCCGGCGGCATCCTCCCCTCGCCGCTGCTGTGCCCTCCACCTCTCCGGCCCGCTGCGACTCCCTGTACTGCTGCTGCCGCACCGACTCCGGCGGCCATCAGTCCGGCGCCCCCGACTTCCCCTGCAGCCGGCCACCGGCAGAGTTTCCCCCTCACGAACTCCTCCCATCCCCTCATTCCCGAGCTCCCCCGGCTGCTCTTCTCCCATTCCTCCCTACTCCCCGGCCCCTCTACACTCCGACTACTCCTCCTCCTTGTTCCTCCTTCCGCTGGACTGCTCCCCTCTCCGTCCGGCGTCCTCGACTTTCCCCGATACTCCGGCCTGACGCCCGCCTGCTGCTGCTCCGTCCGGCCCATCTACCATCTCCATCCATCATCATCACCTAATCACCACCACCACCAACAGATACTCCGGCCATCTTCCGGCGAAGACTCCGTCGAGCCGCTGCCATTATCACCACCAACGCCATCTCCATTCACCACCACCACTTCCATCATCAACCACCACTACCACAGGATTCATCCATCCATCCCTCCTCTCCGGCCGAGCCTGCACCCGGCGGCCAACCACCCGAGGCGGCCCCGACCTCCTGCTCCTCCCCTCGCCGCTGCTGTTCTCCCTCGAGCACCTCTCCAGCCCGCTGCAACTGCTCCGACGGACCGCTCCAGCATCTCCGGCGTGCACGTCCGGCGGTCCCCCTCACGAACTCCGGCCAACCCCGCAGTAATCCTCTTCCCTTTCCCTGTTAGTTAGTATGTGTGATTTATTAGTATACAGATGTAAATTAGTGTAAATTATATGTATAAGTATATAACTTAGTATATTATACCATGTATTGTATATATATACGTATATGTGTATTTATACGTATACATGTATATTTCGTATATTTTCGTATAGCAAGTGTGCTTTAAATACATGTACGTATATCTGTGTGTGTGTATATTAATATACATGTATATAGTATATTTATTATTTTGGTATAAATATATATGTATAGTAAATCTATTTTGTGTATGTATTAGTATATGTTAGTTAATGTGTAGAGATATATGTATATGCATGAATTGGTTATTTTCATATAGTATAAAATTAATAATTTAATATGTATAAAAATGTGTATATATCTAATGAATGTATATATATTTAATGTGTATAAATATACATAATACATGAATATTCTAATATGTACTTTTGCACATATGATATATATACGTATTTTGGTATATAAAATATAATAGTATACGTACTATTTTTGGTATAAAAATATATACCCATATATATGTATATGAACGTAATTGATATATGTTAATATATAAATGTACGTAATTTAGTAAAAATACAACTATAGCTAGTATAATTTATTTTGGTATATATTTTAGATATATACCTATATTAGGTTACATTCTTCTTAGTACGTATGCAAGTATTATTTATTTGAAAGTATATGTTTTACATATATCTATTAATGTAATTGATGGAAATTATATATTAATTAATGAGATGTTATTCAAATATGTATACTTAGTATAATGTATATATATATATTTTGTACATACAATTAATATTGTATATGTATTTAATGTGATGTACTAGTATTAGTATATATTTTAATAATAACATTGACAATATATGTACTTGTAAAATATAATTTTGGTATATGTACAAACATATATATGTATGTATTTTGGTAAAATTATATATTGGTAAAGTATATATTAAATTAATATTTTTTGTATAAATATGTGTACCTATATATATATACGTGTATAAACATATTTTTGGTATGTAAATATATATAGTATATATATAAAACTGTATTGATATATATATATATGTACTTGTAAAACATATTTTTGGTATATATAAACAATTGTATATTTCACTAGTACATATATATGTATACATGTATGTTCAGTAAATGTATATTCTTAAATATAGTTGTTATGAATGTTATATGTGTTATGTATAAGTATTTATGTATCTATCTACTAGGTGACCAGTATCATACCTAGGGAAGTCCCGAACTCAGTGTTTTTGGACTGTGTTAGTGTAGCATCTGATGCAAATGTGGTTTGCTTGTGATATGTTTATAGGACTGTTGGTTCACCCAGGGGATACTCTGGAACAGGACATCAATAATTACCAGCTAAGGACCCAAGGCGAGTACATTCTCTGATTAGTTTCTAATTTATGATATCTCCTATGTTCACTGTATCTAGTGTAAATATCCATGATCTTGACACGATAGTTACACGGATTGGTATACACGGATCTCGTCATGAGATGTTATTCCTTATTCATGGTGTAGCTTGTACGAGACTTGTTTCCTTGATATCTTGTGCATGTACAGACACTAATTCCCGGGGAGATTTGCTACCTTCCTAGGGAATCCTGTGCCATAGCGTACCATGATTGGATCTACTATACCAGTCGGGGGTTTGGGGAGTACTTTAGTGTAGATATGTGATCATACCCAACTTTATATGTACCATAGCTCACCCCACATCTCACGTCGGGTGCGGCCTGACCATTTATATGCTCCATAGCTGTTACGTGTGATTAGCCTGATCTCTACATGCACCATAGCTAACCAACGGTTAGCCTGACTTTATATGAACCATAGCTAACCAACGGTTAGCCTGACTTTATATGAACCATAGCTAATCACATGTAACTAGCCTGATCAAGTTCCCAAGCCGATCACATGTTAAAGCTAGTACTCACACACTTAGTCATAGAATTCTTGCTCATGGACATATTGTTTCTTTTCCTGCATTACTTACAGTATTTCCAGTACTTCTCTCATTGTACATTTCTCGTACTTATACATGCATCTGGTATGTTTCCATCTAGAACTGCTACATAGTTTATGTCATTTATATAGAACTGCTATTTAGAGATGTACTTTGCTCCTTCCTGACTGGAAATATTTTTCCAGACTGTGACCTTAGTAGACTGGTTTCAGACACTTGGGGATGGGAAGTTAATGATTGCAGGTATGATTATGTTGTCATTAGACTTGTATTGTATTCTTTTATTTCTTCATTTCCTATCGTGCTGTAGCTGTGATTGAGTATTTCTAGATTTATTTTAGGATATCCACGCCTCCTTATGGAGTTGGATACTAGCGTGAGATCGTTTAGATAGTACTTGACCTAGACAGCGTTCTACCGCCGATGCTGCGGCGTAGGCTGGACGTACCCACGCTCTCGTGCCCCTAAACCGGGTGCGGGTCGTGACATTATAACTTGAAGCTGGAACTGGGTCTCAACTACGGGAAAGGCAGACGAATGCCGCTGTACGGCAATCCCTGCTATCAACGAACTCGTTTTAGGTTAGGGTATACCACCTCCCTCGCAACTCCTGAGTCAAGCGAGGATATCTTTTCCTCCTCTCAAAACGGCTCAGTACCCTACGACTTATCTCGTGCTCTCGAGCGAACATTATTAGCAAATATGGTAGTGACGGATTCCTTCGAATCAGACGAACAAGAATTCGAACCGTTTGAGAATGACGCTTGGGCTCAGCAAATGCATACAAATAGGAGTTCCGCTTCGAGCAGAGAGAACCTTCCACTTAAGACAAAGTTATCCAGATTGACGTTGGGTAGGAACTTTCGCCAAAGCCGATATTTATCAGTAATAATCTTTCCGAACCAGAAAGGGAAGAAGTTATCCAGCTGATAAAAGAATATATCGACGTCTTCGCATGGAATTATGAGGATATGCCAGGCCTTGATCCAATGGTAGCTACTCATAGGCTCAACATATTGCCCGATTCAAAGCCTGTGAAGCAACACCAACGTCGGTTTCGCCCGGATATGATGGACGCCATTGAAGCTGAAGTCAAGAAGTTAATAGCCTGTGGCTTAATCCGAGAAGAACAACATCCGGACTGGGTCGCCAATATTGTCTCGGTCATGAAGAAAAATGGGAAAATACGAGTCTACATTGATTTTCGAGATCTGAACGCAGCCTGCCCCAAGGATGAGTTTTCTCTTCCCATCACAGACGTCATGATTGACAATACTAGCAGTTTTGAACGTATATCTTTCATGGACGAATTTTCAGGATACAATCAAATCAAGATACATCCTGAAGACGATAAGTACACTGCCTTCCGGACACCACTGGGGGTATATTGTTATACAGTCATGCCCTTCGGATTGAAAAATGCCGGGGCTACGTACCAACGGACTACGAGTAACATATTCCATGAGCATTTACGCAAGACAATGGAGTGTTACGTGGACGACGTAGCTGTCAAAAGGCTCCTCAAGGATAATCACATCCAAGACTTGAAGACAATATTTGAATTAATGCGCCAACATCAACTCAAAATGAATCCTACAAAGTCCTTTCTGGGGGTATCAAGTGGCAAATTTCTGGGATTTGTCATTACCGCCAAAGGCATTCAAGTGGACCCTGATAAAGTTAAGGCCATCTTAGAAATGCGACTGCCCCACAATCTGAAGGGACTCAGGGGATTTCAAGGTCATCTGGCTTATATCCGGAGATTCATATCCAACCTCTCGGGGAGATGTCAGCCATTTTCACGTCTCATGAAGAAAGGTGTATCCTTCGTATGGGACGAAGCCTGTTAGCAAGCGTTCGGTGACATCAAGCGCTACCTCACCAGTCCGCCAGTTCTGGTGCCTTCTGTCATGGGAAGACCATTCGTACTGTATGTTCGAGCGATGGATCATTCTCTAGGAGCTCTTCTCGCACAAAAGAACAAGATGGGTCACGAGCAGGCTATCTACTACCTCAGCAGGACGATGGTGGGAGCCAAACACCGGTACAATCTAGTGGAGAAAGAATGCTTGGCTCTGATGTTCGCTATCCAGAAGACGCGACACTATGTCACAGGCTAAACCATTCACATCATCTCCAGGATCAATCCTCTTCGGGTACTAATGAACAAGCCAAGTGTTCTTAATTCCCGACTCGAAACTAGGGCGATGTTATTAACATCGTATAACATGGTGTACGTCCCCCAGAAATCCGTCAAGGGCCAAGCACTAGCTGACTTCCTAGCTGCTCATCCAATCCCGGAGGCCTCTAAACTGTACAAGGACATTCCCGATGAAGTTGCAGAATGTAATTCCGCAATATAGAGTGATGCAATGCAACTATTCTTCGATGGCGCCTCCAGAACTGGTCCCAGGGAAAACGTGGTCTCGGGAGTAGGAATTGTCATGGTTACTCCTGATAAACTCATCATCTACCGAGCATATTCTCTTAGCGAGCCCTGTTCCAACAATGTGGCGTAGTACAACGCTCTACTAATCGGCCTCCAAGTTGCTAAAGAATGGGCGTCGAATCTCTGGAAGCTTTCGGTGATTCTCTGCTGATCGTCAATCAAGTCAGAGGAATATATGAAGTCCGGAATCCAGACCTCATCCCCTATCACCGAGCAACGGTCGAGATAGCCATGAAATTCAAAGGGTTCTTCCAAGAGCATGTACCTCGATCTCAGAATCTGGAAGCTGATGCCCTAGCCAGTCTAGCTGCAGATTTAGCTACCCCTATAAGAAGGCAGAATTTGGTAATCCTTCTTAGCAGAGATTTATTCTGTGTGAAAAGCAACTTTCACATAGAATACTGCTACACGGTGGACACAGATCCTCCCAAGAGAGACTGGAGAAGTCCTTTTATAGACTTCATAGCATACGAAATCTTGTCAGAGGATCCTAAAGAAGTGGTATCCGTTAAAAGATGATAATTACGCTTCTATTTTGATGCATCGTCACAATGTCTATATCGTCGATCATATGACGGACTATTATTACGATGTTTCTCTGGTGATGAAGCACAGCAGATTATCCGTGAAGCCCACGACGGTGTATATGGAGCGTATCAACCCGGTCCTAAGCTACAGGATCACATCAGGAGAATGGGCTATTACTGGCCTACTATGATCACAGATGCAATAAAGTATGCAAGACAATGCAGAGCCTGTCAGGTCCATGCAGACTTTATCCATCAACCTCCCAAATATCTACATCCTACGGTTGCGTCCTTGCCTTTCGAAGCAAGGGGTATGGATATCATTGGTCCTATTCACCCGTCTTCTTCCAGAGGTCACCAGTTTATACTGGCCATCATGGATTACTTCTCCAAATGGGCGGAAGCGATCCCTCTTGCTGAGGTGAAGGCATCTAATGTGATCAGCTTCATCAAGCATCATGTCATTTATCACTTCGGGATACCCCGAAGGATAATCCATGACAATGGGCCTCAATTCATCAACCAGGCATTTCATCGATTTTACGATAAAAATCGGATACAGAATATTGCCTCTACGGCATATAATCCTGCTGCTAATGGTTTGGCGGAAGCTTTTAACAAAACCATTATCAAGCTCTTGAAGAAGTTTGTCTCATCGAACAAAAGGGATTGGAATGAGAAGCTGGAAGAATATCTCTGGGCATATCGCACAACGGTACGAGCACCAACAGGTTGTACACCATTCTTATTGGTCTACGGGAGCGAAGCAGTTCTCCCCATCGAGATCCAAATCCCGTCACTCAGAATAGCCGTGACTAATGAGTTAACTCAAGAAAAGAATGACCTGTTAAGGCTTTAAGAGCTAGAAGGATTAAACGAGAAATGCCTCCAAGCACAACAGCGTATCGCGCTCTACCAAGCACGCATTTCCAGGGCTTTTAATCAAAAAGTGAAGGAAAGGGTGTTCAAAGTCGGCAAGCTAGTCTTAGCCGTGAGAAGGCCGGTGATCCTTACTCACAGGAGTAAGGGCAAATTCCAGCCCAAATGGGAAGGCCCTTATGTGATCAAGACGACGTTCTCAAACGGCGCTTACAGGTTAGCCCAGCCTAATGGAGACCTGTTAATGGCTCCTATCAATGGCAAATTCCTAAAAAGGTACTATGCTTAACCTCCTCCGCTCAAGTAGAATATGGCAAAAATCTCATTCTGACAAAACTACTTCCAAAACGAAACTAGTTGGATCGTATTCTATCATGTTCATACAACCTCTGAATAGATATATTTTGCTAAACCTTGCCGAGAGTATATCACGTCCATATTACCTCTGATATCACTTTTACCCAAACCTGTCATTTATATTCTGAAATGATGGGTCCACAAAATCAGATGAAAGCCTCTTTATTATTCCCAAAAAGGAGCGGAAGTACATTGAAAAGCAAAAGCAAAAGTACATCATTTTGGGGGAGCAGTCAGGTCGCGAAGCTGCTGCGCCAGTGCGGCCATCCTCTCAGTCCTGGAATCCAAGACATCATGGCGATCCCGCTCCAGTTGTGCCTCATCATTGCTCATGAGGGACAATTTGGCTCTAGCCCGAAGAAAACCAGCACGGGCGACATCTGTATGCGCCAAGTTCTGTTGTGCTACGCCCAATCGGCTATCCACCACAACTAGAGCTTCCGACGACTGAGAAGCCCACTCTTTTGCCTGAGCGAGTTTTATTTCCAGCCTGAGGACCCTCGCTACATTCCTTTCGTGCTCGGCCTGGCATTTCGTTCGAAGAGCAATGGTCTCCTCCAGGATGATTTTTTCTTCATCCATCTCCTGCTGATGCGTTTGGATGGATTTATTTACGCCTGCCATCTGTTTAGCAAGCCACGCAGTCATGGAGTCGTATCTAGCCTGGACCAGATCTTCAATATTGTCTTGAGCTAGCTGCAAGTATTCGTTAATGGGTTGCTCCAAACCATTAACTATCTCTTCCAGCGTTTCAGCTAGCCCAGTGTCGTCGAATTCTCGGATCGGCATTATCGCAGACTGGGAGGACCTCTTCAGCGACGCAAAGCTCAGATTCTTCGTCAAACACCCTTGATATTAATATTTTTAAAGTGGTATAGAAGATATCAGTGTACTGCTCGATCAGTACAGCTAGATCCGGTTGCACGCTGGGGGTGGCCTCGATATTGGCGAATCCCCCTCCAAGGACAACCGCAGATGATGTTGCCACGACCGTCGCCTCAACAGGTGGTACGACAAAAGAAGAAGCCCCAACACCGGACAAAGATACCAGCATGCTCACAGGAGGCATTATCGCAATGACGAGCTCGTCCTCCTTTTGAGATATCGGAACCTCGTAGACAGGCAAGCCGGCGCCAGAAGATATCTCCTCTTCAAAATCGGCCACCTCCGTGTCGCCGCCAGGACCTGATACAGAGCTGAAGGGCCCATCTACACTGCCCTCCCCGAAGAGGTCTTCCCCTGAAAAGAGGACGAAAGGAAGTTAATATCAGAATAATGTTAACTTTCCTAAAAGAAAAGGCGTGAAGACGACATATATGTCGCATCTGTAGCCTGTATAGCTAAATCATTTCTTAACGATGCTAAGCAAGCTATCATACCTGAAGAAAGGGGTCTGCTAACTGACGCTGGCAAATAGTCTTCCAGGTCCTCGTCAAATTCCAACCGAGGCTCATCAGCTGGAATCTCGCCAGGTGCGTTGACAAGCACAGCAGGGGTCTCTTCCGATGCCGATCCACGTAAAGATATACTCAGTCCCGAAGGCGACCTCGTTCTACTACCTGAAGCAGTAGCAGCGATGGCGGCCTCCAGCAGAGATTCTCCGGCACCACCAGCCGGAACTGTAGAGGGTCCCTCTCTAAAAGGCGAGGAACCTCCAATCAAAGAATCATCCCCAACATAGGGAGATGCAGGCTCGCTTCAGGAGCCTCAATACCAGGAATCTGGAGAGGATGATTAACCATCTTCTTCTTCCTCTTGCGAGGGGAAGTCTCCTTCGGAGTAGGAGCCCTTCGCTTCCTGGAGATTACCAATCCTGGAGATTACCAATGGCCCTGCAGGCAGGGGTACTTCACCCCTCGATACCGCCAACAGAGGCTCATCTGGATTGACGAACTCCTCACCCTCGTCAGAAGAAACCGAGGAGACTTCGACTCTTCCCCCAGACTTGGAAGAGGGCACCCTAAAACTTCCATGCATATTAAAATTGCGATGGAAGGTGTTCGTTGCCATATAGAACTAGGCATACGAGTGCATGATGTACAGCTCCGTGGAGAGTGTAATGACCGGCACAGTAAAAATTGCTCCAGTGCAGCCCATGAGGAAATATCGCCATCCTCTAGCTCCATCAATGAGTCCACCCCTGGACCGGAAGCTGGTGACGGCGTTGCCCACGTGCAACTGATCGTACCCAAACTGCCTGGCAAACCGACTAGGCAGGTAGGGCTCCAAGAAGCAATGGTCTTCACTCCTGTACGGTAGATGGGAAGGTCTGTTGTAGACCAACCAATTAAAAGCTTCAAGAGAAATATTGGTCTTCTCTCTACCAAAATCTTTAAGCCTAATCACCGATTGATTGCGATGTACAGAGGGGACAGTGCAGAAGAGCTTACAGTTGTGACTGAAGCCCAGCACCCGCTGACAGTCTAGAACCGTGGTCACATTCCAGGAAGATTTCTGCTAGTTCAGCAGGAAACTAGCCCCCGAACTACTGCCAGAACCGGAAGACATAACCCGGGGTTTATGAAGAATTAATCACCCCATCAGATACAGGTATGGTAATTCTACCAGGGGAAAGCTATCACGCCGAGCATCATCGGCGAGCAGCCCGTCAGTCATGGCCCTCAGGCCAGCTTGAATGCGGCACACCATGGCAGGAAGGAAGCCCAGTCTTGCCCCAAACACCAGACGCACTGCAGGCCATAGCGTGTTGTGGTGAATGCGGTCCGCAGATGTGACGCCAGGTACCACCACTCGACGCAGCTATATGGAGAGGAAGCTAGCCAGTTGAGCTTCCCTGGACAGAGGCCTGCTGCAGCGCCTCAAATAACTATAGGCCTTAATGCCTACAGGATACTGTCCTATCCCTTCGTCGAGGATCAAGTCCGGAGCCCCAGCATCTACCATGAGATCGTCGACTACCTGAGCATGAAGCACGCTCAGAGGATTCATCGGCAGGTCCTTGCCCTCCAATACCTTCTCCGGTATAGCATTCCGGGACCGGTGAAAGAAGAGGTAGGACGTCCATTTAGTGATGTGAGCCAAATCTGAGGGCTCACCATAAAAGCAGTGCAAGCAAGGTAGTGGCACATCAGCTCCTGATATACTTCCACAACCCGAGGGTCTGAATCCCCCAACTCCCGGTTCGTAGGAACATACTCTTCATACGAAGTATCCCCCATCGGCAGTCTCGAGATCTCTGCCATCTCATGAAGGGCCAACCCCAACTCCCCCAGTGGAGTGGCGAAAGTCCCGGTGAGCGAAATATATCGCTCCATCAGTGCCAGAAACAGGTTGGGATTAGGAGGTAACCCAACACTGGTGGCACTCACAGTTGCAAACAGACCAATGCTCTCCAACTCGGTCTGAAAATGCTTCAGAGCCCAATCAACTAAGCGAGCCCATCGAAGGTTCTTAGGGGTGATCCACCCACCGCACCGAGGGTTTACCTTAGGGTATACTCCCCTATGCCCGATAAAATCTTTGCAGAAGGTCGATAACTGGACCGGCTGGATCACCAAGCTGTCTTCACTCGGGACACTGCCCGGGTACAGTCCCCTGAAGGTCGTCACATTGTCGGAAGGCCGGCTGACAAACGACCCATGATCCGCTCCTTTCAGATGAAAGATCTTCCCCGGCCTGCCGTGAAGATCAGGGGTCAGCGTCTACGACATCCTCCTGCGATGTGTGGCATGGAAGAACGACGAGATGGGATAGTCTCTCGGCATCTTGGGCAGATACAAAGCCAAGGGGAAAACCCAGAGTTCTTTCTTGGGCTTCGTCTGGGACTGCTTATCGATCATGTCCCCAAAGAGGAAGGCCGGCTTTATGTATTGGGCCCCGTCTATGTACGTCAGGGGCTCCCCGTTGATCATGCTCAGCAGCATTCGCTCGCCCTGAGCCGATATCAGAATCTCCCTTCCTTCAGGATACTGCGGCCCGGAGATAGGAAATGTCACGTGTGACAGATCCTCCAGATAGTTGGAGTGCAGCATCCCGGCGGCAGAATCTATCACATCGGCTAGCGGAGACACATGCAAGTTAACTGCAAGAGTACAAGAAGAACACGTCAGTTCCTATAACTAGACATTACATACCTTGCAGCCTACGCCAAAAAACAACAGTCTGTGCTTTACGCCAGACTGATAAAATTGAGGTATTATGCCAGAATCTTCATCCAGAAGCGTAACGCTAAAATTTTATACGCCAACATTCGACAGTCAAAGCTTTCACGTCGGACTGCAAAAATATGGAGTTTTTGCGCTGACACATTAGAAATATGGGCGTAAAATATGAAACGTCTATGTGCATCATCTTCCTCAAAGAGGCTATAAGCACAGAAGACGACCTTGGAGACCGGGTGCACTACTCGTCACGTACAACGTGTGCGAAAGATTTTCAGTCATTCTTTTTTGTCCCAAATGCTCTACCTTGGAGACCGGGTGCACTACTCGTCGGTGGGATACTTCGCTCAGAATGAAGTTCGTCTTGCCCGACCGAAGATGCTTTCACCTAAGCAGAGGAACGAGAAGAAGAATCAACCTTCTTTCCCTTAGTGGAGGAGGATTGTTTCGAGGCCATTTCTGGAAACTTTAAAATCTTGGAGAAGAAACGAAGAAGAAACTCGAACAGACGAAGGCTTTCTTTCGCAGAAGACGGATGAATAGTTTTTCTCTCAAAAACTTGGGGTATATATAGAGTTCGGATGGACTCCTCGAATCCTTTACCAAATCTCCTAATTAATATCTGGTTATGATTGGGTACTACGTCAGCCTATTTACTCAGAGAAGGCGGACAGTCAGCAAATTCGAAAAGTTTTCGCTGGAGGAAGATACGTGGTTTTTACGCTAAGGGGCTTTTTTACGCTCGACAACTACAAATCTACGGTTTTACGCTCACAGGCTACAAGTCTATGGTTTTACACTCGGATGCCTTTGTGCTCGGTAGCTTTTACGCTCGAGAGGCTATAAACCTACGACTTCACGCTCAGCAGCTACAAATCTATGATCTCACGCTCGGTGGCTTTTTACGCTTAGAGGCAACAGATCCATGACTTCACGCTCGGAAGATTTTTTTTTTCAGAAGCTACAAATCTACAGTTCTGCACCAAGGAGTTTTCTACGCTCGACAACTACAAATCTACGGTTTTATGTTCCAATGGCTACAAGTCTATGGTTTTACGCCCGGTTGCCTTTGTGCTCGGTAGCTTTTATGCTCGAGAGGTTAGAAACCTACGACTTCACGCTCCGGAACTACAAGTCTATAATTTCACGCTCGGTGGCTTTTTACGCTCAGCGGCAACAAACTTATGATTTCATGCTCCACGAATTTTCGTACATCTGAAAGATGCGCAGGCCAGTACAGTACATCTGAATGACTTTCAAAGCGGTCAATTATAGGAGTTCACACAGAAGATACTCCTTCTTGACCTCAAGATACCCCAAGTACCCGAAGCATACAGAGTTCAACATTGAAAATTACTCTTCTTCATGGGTCGATTCGAAGTTCATCCAGAATCAAGTCTGAATATTTCGTCTACAAAATCAAGATGACGACTCAGTTTGACAGCTAGTTCTCGCCCTATTCCAAGAGATTTTCGAGAAATCATTCTTGAAAACGACGGTCTGAACAAAAATTCTATTTATCAGAAGTAAAGAACAGTTCAGAATTCTACGCGGTTCCTAACAGCAGGACAGTTCGAATACTCGACTGCTACAGTGACTTTCTGCGCATCCTCAGTTATGCGTAAAAGACAAGACAGGACCTAGCACTCTTTCTACACAGAGTCGGCGTAAAGAAATCAGACGTGTCAAAGGTACACATATTCAGACTTCACAGCAAAGTATGGCAAGATGATCATATGAGAAGAAGACGATCTTATTAAAATCACGGTTACATATGAGGGAAATTCAGTCTACAAGGGTTTTTTTCTCTATTTTTGTGGTTACATATGAGGGAAATCCCGTCTACAAAGGGTTTCTCATTTTTATTTAAGGATCGCGCCCAAAATCTATTTCGGCCAGGTTCTCGCATGGGCGGCATCCTTCATCCATCTTCTCCGACAGTCAGTAACAGCAAACTGAATAATATATGGGTCAACGGCGAGAGGATACAAAACTGGGCATAGACCCATCCTCCAACAGAAGGAAAGAAGGGTAAATCTGCTTCCCTATAACCAACGTCACTCAAGGACGACAGTTATAGTTTGTCTACTCTCGTCCCCAGAGGTAACGGGAGAAGGTACCGATTGCAAGCGATATGGAGAAATGCGATCCTTCTTCTCTCCCGAAGAACCACCATACAAAGTTGCTGATTATCCCGAGCAAAGGAGGCTATGATATCCTTCCATGATCCATCGTTGCAGAGGATATTTGCTCGAAGATGCCGCCTTTTTTGGCTTCTTACATACTGGAAGAGCATGATCTCCTTCTTCCTCAAGTTGACCCGACGAACTCCGGCCATCATCTCTGTGTGGTAAAGAAAGTGTGGAAAGAACAGGAAATCTCCTCAGCCTTTTTATAGGCGAAAGAGATCACCGATCCCCAATAACTCCGCCATAAAGGCAGCCATGGAAGAACGTGTCAGGCTTGACCGTTTCAGGCTCTATTCAGAGCATTTTGAGTTACGAGGAACGGTTCATGCTTTATTCTAAGCATTTCAAATTATGAGGAATTTGAAAGCTTTGAAGGGGGTCTTGTAGAAGCATGAAAAATATGTTGATAGCTTTACGCAGCACGTTCGTACAGGACAACATAAATAGAGGACATCAGAGCCATCAAGACATGCAACGAAGCTTTTTCGCTGAGCACAGCGTAAAAATATAGGCTCAAGGACTATCCGTGTAGTACAATATGTCCAGGCTGCTTCGGCGTGAACAGGGTGCTTCATCGCCTATATGGCGTAAAACTCATCCGCTTTCAATACAGCATTGAAGTGTACGAGGAACGCTTCGTATTCTTCGAAATGAACCTGTCAGATCATGCAATGAACCTGACGTCAGGACTCCTGATAAAGAGTACTGTATGACAACCCAAGCGACGGGTATCATGATGGCGCGGCACTACAACCCAGGCTGTCATTTACTGCCATTTCTTTTGCGTAAACCACTTATTCACATACGAAGGAATACGTTGCCTTATTTTACACAGGCAGATGTGAGCTGTTTACGCTCCGCGAAAGACAAACAGCCTGCCATGTCAAAAGTTGTACTTCGTACAAGGCTCGAGGCACGTCTCTACATTTAATGCCGAATACTGACAGATGCCTGAGGCACGTCTCTGCACTTGATGCACAGAAGGGTGGCAGACCTTCAAACCATGCCTCCTCATTTAATGAGTAGGATAATAGCGGATCTCCATATTTAATACAGGAGATTTGATTAAATATCACCGAACCGTCGTTTAGTGGCATCCCCTTTGCGTAAACTACTCTTACGCATATAACGGAATACACTGTCCAGTTTTACACAGGCAGACGTGAGCTTCTTACACTCCGCAGAAGGCAAACAGACCGGCACATCAGCAGTCACTCTTCGTACAGGATTCGAGGCGCGTATCTGCATTTAATGAGCAGAATGATAGCAAATCTTAAAGACAAGCCTCTGTATTTAATGCACATGATGGGGGTAGATCTCTGCTTTTAATGCAAGAAATTTGATTATATGTCCAAGAGTCATAATTCCGGCTAAAACGTCCACATCGTCTCGGCTTCTACGCCTGCTCGGCTTCTATGCCTACTCGGCTTCTACGCCTGCTCGGCTTCTATGCCCACTCGGCTTATATGCCCACTCGGCTTCTTTGCCTCCTCGGCCTCTATGACCACTCGGCTTCTACGCCAGCTCGACTTCTATGCCTACTTGGCTTCTATGCCTACTCGGCTTCTATGCCTACTTGGCTTCTATGCCATGGTGACAGTCATTTGGCTTCTACGCCAACCTCTTCTATACAAGGGATAACTACCTACGTGGCTTCTACGTCGTGATCTTCGTAGCATATATATGCGTTCTTTCCCTTAGTTGGACGCGCGTCACTTGCTCACTCAAAAGGTCATTTATACGCAGGCATTGGTTATTTTAAACCATCGTGTAAAAGGGTGTTGTACTTTCCACTAGTCGGTTTCTACGCCGACTGTGTGATCACTGTCACTAAAACTCTATAAATAGAGACCTCTATCAACGAGGAACAAGGTCGACAAATTGGAGGGTCGAAGAAGTGAGGTCTGAAAACTGATCAAGAGATCCAGTACAGATCCAATGGTCGAGAGAGAGAGAGAGAGGGGAATCCAGAGCTCAGGCAAAGAGAAGGGATCGACAACTTTGGCATCAGGTATCCACCCTCTTTAGCAACCTTCGAAGCTGCTACCTGTCTTCCACGACACTTCTTCAACATCGTGTGGTCCAAGGGCTAAAGTGATCGACTTCAGATCAGACACCTATAGCAATATTTACCTAGATTAAATAAATTATACTTAGACATCCTCGTGTAGGATCAAATTTGTACAATCTTGTTTGTAAACATAAAAGAAGGGCGGGTCTTCGCACAAGACCTTATTTTCCGCATATCAAATCTTTTCATCGTTTATTAAACCATAAACAACGGTAAGGTATAACAATCAATTAAAAATTACAGTAATTAAATATAAATAAATATTATGCAATATTAATACATTAAATTAAATTAATAAATAAATGAAAATACCCCTATTTTGGAATGTAGTAGTGATAGGTAGTTTTATTATTTTATATTTATTATATATAGTATTATATTTGTATAATTTTTGTGTTTGATATTTATTGACTAGTAAATTAGACTATTATTTGAACTTGACACTAGTGGACCTAACTAGACATGACATTACATATTGAACCCAATATTTTGACTAGACCCTTTTAGACTCGTTAAGTCATTCCCTTGCTTTAAGTAGAAGATTTGATTAACCTTTCTAAATAAATGCCCATCATGACTAATTAGTGGAGGTAAATATATCATTGTGTGTTGCTTGGGAGAGGGGTAGCATGGTCGTCCCTAAAAGGGGGAGTCTTTATCTCTCCTCTTCATTCCTCATTCCAAAATTAGATCTCCAATTATGTTCTTCCCATAATTGACTCATCCCTCCACCAATTCCTCTCAAATCACTCTCATTCCCTTCCATTCTCATCATCTAAGGAGCCTAGGAGCTTGGATTATGAGAAGCACTTGGAGAAGAAGGATTTGGTTAGGAGATTGTGTCCTAATTGTGTCCATTGGAGTTTTATATTGAGAATCCATCTCCCAATAGGTAACTCTGAAATTCCTCTTTAATTAGACTCTAATTATTGCATTTGACGATTAGGAATACTTTCATGGCTAAAGATTACCAATAAGAAGAAGAACTAGGTTCATATGACCCCTATTGTGACTTCTACATTAAATTTTGTGCCCAATTTGGCAAAATCCAAGATTGGTGCATCAAGTATTTGTCATTAGGTCAATTAGGTCTAGTTAGACTTAGATTGAGTAGGTGAGGCTTGATACGTGTCCACAATTAGATACTAGTATGGTGTATCATGATACTTTATAATACACTATGATACAAGGCTTATTTTGTGGGTTTTGTGCATATTAGTGTAATTTCTCTCCAATCTCCATTGTAACTAGTTATATTAGATATATATATAGATGCATTTGATATGTATATATAGTATTGGTTTAGTATTAGAGAATTTTGGCTTGTTGGTTGAGAGTGTATCATGACTCTTTGGTGAGTATCTTGGTGTGTACACCAAGTATTTATAGTTTTTACTAGTATCATACATGCATGTCTCTAATTATATATATATATATAAATGCACTAGTATGCAGCTGCAGTAGCACACCCAGGCAGTTTCCTATGTATTAGTATGTTAAGTAGGTATCAGTGGGTTAGAATTGTGTGAATGGGTGTAATTATGGGCGAGGATTAATATGTATCAGTGAGTATTAGAGAATGTAAGTAACAGTGAGTTTGAAAGATTGTGTGAGTTTGTGTGGGTGAGTGGATGAGTATATCAAATTGGTGTGAAGGTTGGTGTGTCAGTGAGGTAAGTAAGGGATATGGGTTAGAATATTAACTAATACCAAGGCAAGTGTTATATACCCCCAACGGGGTCCGGAAGGCAGTGTGCTTCTCGTCTTCAGGATGCATCTTGATCTGATTGTATCCTGAGAATCCGTCCATGAAAGACATGCGTTCAAAACGGCAGGTGTTGTCGATCATGATGTCCGTGATGGGAAGAGGGAACTCATCCTTGGGGCAGGTCGCATTCAGATCTCGGTAATCGATGCAGATACATTTTTTTTTATGACTGGGACAACGTTGGCGACCCAGTCGGGATATTGTTCTTCCCGGATGAAACCGCAGGCTATCAACTTCTTGACTTCAGCTTCGATGGCGTCCATCATATCCGGGCGGAACCGACGTTGGTGCTGCTTTACAGGCTTTGAATCGGTCAATATGTTGAGTTTGTGAGTAGCCACCTTTGGGTCAAGGCCCGGCATGTCCTCATAATCCCATGCAAAGACGTCGATATACTCTTTTATCAGCTGGATAACTTCTTCCCTTTCAGCTGAGGAAAGATTGTTACTGATAAATATCGACTTTGGCGAAAGTTTACCCCCAACATCAACCTGGATAACTTCATCTTTGGTGGGAGGTTCTCTTTGGTCGAAGCAGAATTCCCACTGCGTATCCATTTTTTGGGCCCAAGAGTCATTCTCAAACAGTTCAGATTCTTGTTCGTCTGATTCCAAGGAATCTGTCACTACCATATTCACTGATAATGTTTGTTCGAGAGCATCAGGTGAGTCAGAGGACGATGAGCCATTCTGAGAAGAGGAGAAGATATTTCGTCCGACTTAGAGGAGGTGGCATACCCCAACCTGAAATGAGTTCGTTGATAGTAGGGGACGCCGCGCAGCGGCGTTCGTCTGCCTCTTCCGTAGTTGAGGCCTGGCTTCTGCTCTAAGTCGTAGCCCATGTTTTGCATGATCCTCAATGCTTGCGGGCTGTATCGGTGAACTTGCATTTTTCCAGCATCGTCATTAAAAGAATCTTCCTGGATAGCCGGTTGATTGCGCATGAGGTCGAAGACTATTGAACGCTGGCTGCTGCAGGTAGGCGGGACAATGAAGATAGAATCCTCATGTGGTCCATACGTCGTGACGACGTTGGATGATGACGCTACTTCTCAGACATACGGACGGTAGGAGTTCATAACTTCCAAGAAGTTTTGTGCTATGGGTTCTACCTCGTCACGTGGAGTGGATTCCTGATTTGGAATTTGAGTGTCAATATACTGGAAAAGAGGATATTTATTATCATCTGAAACTCCGTTCCTGGTTGCATTTACATCGATCGGCTGCCTGTTGCGCCGAAGGTTGATGACCAAGGGTAGAGGCTTCTGGTTCAAAGTGATCACTAGAGGATCACTCCATTTTCCTGACTTGGTCTTGTTCAGGTGGAAAGCCATAGGCTCCATGGCTTTTGGACGAGTGGTTTGTCCTTTCACTCTGATTGACAGCGGTAGTGTGGCAGAGGGTTCTTCTGGCTCTCGGTGGGATTCCTTCTCTGCCTCACCCGACACTTCTCCCGTGTGGTCTTGAGAGTACAACACAGCATTGGAATAGTAGGATTCTACTCCTTTAAACGGGTTTAGGTCAGCAACCTCCGTTTGTACTGTTCCTTGGGGGTCTACATATTTAAGACATTGATGTAGAGTTGAAGGAACGATGTTGTGGTCGTGGATCCACGTTCTTCCCAGCAAAATATTGTAGGACACCTCTGAATCGATGACGTAACATGTGGCAACCGATCTGAGGTTGCCAATATGGATCCTCAGGCGAATTTTCCCTAACGGCTTACTTCTTCCGGCATTGAAACCCACGATTGTAGTGGAGGTGTAAGCCAATTCGCTTGTAGGAATCCTCAGTGGTCTGAGCAGACTGTGAGGGATGATGCTGATCGACGATCCTGGATCTATATGAATCCGATCGACCTCTATGGAACCGACGTACCCGGTGTAATAGAGGGGCCTGTCATGCCTGTTATGTTTTAACAACATGTCGTCTTGAGTGAAAGTGATATTTGGGACCACTTCCATTACACTGTGGCATTGAGGACATGCCACCGGTTCTTCGTCGGAGGACTTGAGCTGGGTCAAGCATGCCTCTGCCTGCATCAGTGCTTCACTCAGGGCTAGACGAGTGTCTTGGGAGAGCCTGAGTAGCTCGAAGATGGACAGCTTGGCTGGTGTATTAGCCAGTTGGGCCAGAATGTCGAAGTTGTATGGCTTCTCTAAACCTTTGTTTGGAATGTTTTTCACAGGTTTATCAAAGCGCACTTCTCTTTGCTTCCCCTTGTCCGTCGGAGTTGGTTTTGAAGGTCCGGCATCTGGTACGACGGGGCCTGGTCCTGAAGGTTTGGCAGCTAAAGCGTCCGCCGGTGCATCTTCCTGACTTGCTCCGTAGTCGTTGAGGTAGGCTTTCCCTGAACGGGTTACAGCAAATACCTCGTCTTCGTCTGATGGCAAAGAAGTTGCGACCATATGGCATGGTTTGCATTTGGAGCTCTTTCTAGACGTAGCCTTAGTAGCTTTAGTCTCTTCCTCAAGCTCTGACACCAAATCCGGATGAACCCACATAATCTCGCCCTGCAGGGTGGTTAGGGGTACCAGGTCATGATTTTGACCCCTAGTTGGAGGGAGATTGACGATGTTCATCGTGGTCCGGGAAATGGGTGTGACACCGTCCGAGACTTCTTGCGAAGGCAGATTGCCAAACCGTAGAGAGATCATGTTGGCCGTGACCGTCTTCTCGGTGTTGTGCAGAGTGATGGCCTTAGCATCGATCAAACCCTGGATCTTCCTTTTCAGTATGTAACACGCCTTTGTCGGGTGGTGCACGTATCTGTAGAAGATGCAGTATTAGGGGTCGTTAGTACTGCCGACTTCTTGGGGCCGCCTCAGCTCCGGAAGGATAATCTTGCCACTTTTAACGAGACACTCGAATATACTTGGGATATCATTGTCGTCGAAAGAGTAGACTTCGACGGGCCTGGAAGTCCCGGGTCTCGCTTGTGCGGTTGCCGCAGTCTTTTGCCTGAACGTATTGATCGCCAGAGCTTCTTTTCCTTTGGAGCTGCGAGGATGGTCACTGCTGGAAGATGACCTCTTGCCTCTATCAGAGACGGAGATCATGATGCCATTGTCGCACGCCTTGTGACTGTTGTCTTCGGCGGCTACTGCCGAGATGATGAACGAGGGCCAATCATGGAACTGATATGGTCCTGTAAACACCGAGACTACGGGAAGGAGGTTCTTTCTGCAAATGTCTACTAACGCAGAGTCTGGAACTCCTGGAGGCATCTGTAAGGTGGCCTGACGAAAACGTTCGACGAAGGTACGAACGTCCTCCTTTTCCCTCTGCTTGACTTCGATGAGAGAGGACATAGACATGTCCATTCCTCCCTCATAGAATCACATGAAGAATAAAGCTTTGAAGTCCTCGAAGGAAGTAATGCAGTTGTCCGCCAAGCTACGGTACCACTGATAGGCTACTCCTGAGAGGCAGCCTTTGAATACCTGAGTGAGGAGGGCGTCGTTCCCTTGTAGCTACACCGTCATCATACTGAAATAGTTCATGTACTGACTTGGTGATGTTTTTCCCTCGAACAGAGCCATATTCTGAGGTTTGTACCTCGGAGGGAAAGTGACCTCTTCCCAGATAGCTGGGTAAGACTGGTTGATTCCTAGTTTCTTGAGCTGATCTTTGTGCTTCAAGGCGTCAAACTAGGCTTTCAACTCCCGTACTGCCTGCATCGGATTTTCATTTGGAAGTGGGACTACGGTGTAGTGCAGAGTTGGTTGTATCGTGACTCCAACGGGAGGTAATATATTCTCCGAGTGAGGAAGCGGAGGAACTGCTGACTCTTGATCTAGAGCAGGCTCTTGGCTCGGGTTGGATGGCGGTAAGTCCACCTCCACAAGTATCTGAGTTGGCGGGACCGATGCTTGAGACATGGCAGTTGCGTGCTGAGTTAGCATTATCTTGTGCATGTTCTCTATTATGGATTGCATTTGTTTCAGAGATGTCTCCAGTATAGTAATGCGTTATTCCGCATTTTCTGACGGCGAAGCTTCCTCACGTTCATCTTCAACGGCATAAACTCCTATTTTCCTGGGTGTCATTGAAGGATTAGTATAGGTTGCTGTAGAAGTCGACTCTATACTCTCAGCATCTGATCTGGGGGACTGGCGACCCCCAGCGTCGGAATCAGACGAGTATGAAGCTGGTTGCTGTCACCTTGCACGGGTATTTTAGAACACCCCAGCTTCAGTGTTCCTGAGGAGGTCTTCGAATCTCCTTCGGCTCGGAGGCCTAGAGGGATGACGTCTTGAGCTCGACCCTCCTCTAGGTATGTGTGAAGCCATGTTCACGGATGCATGCACGAGCTCTTCTTCCTGGAAAGACAGAGAGTAGCTCAACCGGTCGAAAATTGACGTTTTGCTTTAGAACAGCAGCAGTCAATCACAATCTTATGACTATTACAACATTGCTCGCCAGGGGGCGTAATAGACATGTTGGAAGGTCTCCTCTCCTTACGCTTCTGGATTAGATATTTGCGCAAGTCAGGAGGAGTAGAAGAAGAAGACGATGACTTGTTCCTTCTGTTCCCATCAGTGGGCATACGGAGATTGGGCACCATGGTTTTCACTGTGCCACCTGTGTACAACAGGTTGGCCATCTGGGTGGCGGATAATCCCCGGAGAGGGTGTCTTTCCGCAACCTGAGCTTGCTTTACGCCGTGGGACTTCGCCTGGCATAATTTGGAGATTTGCTCAGACTGGCGGAAAGCTGAAGAGGTCCTCAGTCGGCCATCGGCTTCCCGCGTAATCCGGAGGGTAGGCAGATTGCTCCCTCGCTAGCGTAAAGGCCGAGAAGTTGAGTACTCTGCCGCTTGCTTTCCCTTGTGGAGATCACAGCGCTCATCTGGTTCCCCGTAGAGGTCAGATGTTGTCTTGCGCATGGAGCATGATTTGCACTTTCGATTTGGCGCTGAGGCATCATCAGAACTTTTGTCTGTACCGCGCATAGCGGGAGACTGGTTTCTACGCGTAGAGCGCATTGGATACTTCTGGGTTAGCGCTGAGGCTTTGCCTGAAGTTTTGTCTGTACCGCGCGTAGCGGGAGACTGGTTTCTACGCGTAGAGCGCAGTGGATACTTCTGGGTTAGTGCTGAGGCTTTGCCCGAAGTTTCGTCTATACCGCGCGTAGCAGAAGACAGGTTTCTACGCGTAGAGCGCAGTGGATACTTCTGGGTTAGCGCTGAGGCTTTGCCCGAAGTTTCGTCTGTACCGCGCGTAGCGGGAGACTGAATTTTACGTGCGGGGCACGGAGGGAGCAATGCTACAACCTCATTGGTCAGAGAGATCAGAGAGATCGGAGAGTCCACAGGAATGGTAGAGGAGGTCTTGGTCATCCAGACCTTGCGCAACTTTCTGTTGTCTTGGACGGAGAGAGGGTGAGAGCTACCCCCGGTTCGAAGCATGTCTTCGTAGGCAGACTGGTCGAATTGGACGACCAGTGTCTTCTTCACGGTTCCTATAGATACCGCATCGTGTTGAGCAATTACTTCCTCATCAGAAGAGAAAGACGTCCCCAGCAGAGTCGCCATCTTGTTTGTGGTATTAAACGAAAGAACGAAGTGTATATAATACGAGATTTTACACGAAACCCGCCTTCTTTGGTTTACAAACAAACTTGTACAATTTGATCCTACACGAGGATGTGGGAGTACAATTTATTTAATCTGGGTAAATATTGCTATAGGTGTCTGATCTGCAGTTGATCACTTTAGCCCTTGGACCACACGATGATGAAGAAGTGCCGTAGAAGACAAGAAGCAGCTTTGAAGGTTACAAAAGAGGGTGGATGCACGATGCCAAAGTCGTCGATCCCTACTCTTTGCCTGAGCTCTCTCTCTCTCTCTTGACCCTGGTTCTATCTTTCTTGGAAGTTCGACCTTGGATCTATATCTCAAAGTCTCGACCTCGTTCGATCTTCTATTTTGGATTTTTTCCGACCGTGGATCTGATATTGGTTTTCTTGACCAATTTTCGACCTTGTCCTCTGTTGATAGAGGTCTCTATTTATAGAGTTTTGGTGACAGTGACCACTCCGTCGGTGTAGAAACTGAGTAGTGGAAAGTACAGCACCCTTTTACACAACGGTTAAAATAACCAATGCCTGCGTATAGATGATCCTTTGAATGAGCGTGTGACGTGGGTCCAACTAATGGACAAAACGCATATAATCGCTATGAAGATCACGGCATAGAAGCCACGTAGGTAGGTATCCCTCGTATAGAAGAGGTGGGCATAGAAGCCAATGTCTGTCACCATGGCGTAGAAGCCAAGTAGGCATAGAAGCCGAAATAGGCGTAGAAGCCGAGTGGTCATAGAGGCCGAGTGGGCGTAGAAGCCGAGTGGTGATAGAGGCCGAGTGGGCGTAGAAGCCGCTGCGTACCGTGCCAGAGTGCTGATGTGGACGTCTTAGCCGGAATTACGACTTTTGAAGATATAATCAAATCTCTTGCATTAAATCCCGAGATTTGCCACCATCCTGTGCATTAAATGCGGAGGCATGTTTTTGAAGGTCTGCAGCCCTTCTGTGCATCAGTCGCAGAGACGTGCCTTGAGAAACTGTCACCGCTCTGTGCATTAGACGTAGAGACATACCTCGAGAAACTGTCACCGCTTTGTGCTTTAGACGTAGAGACATGCCTTGAGCCCCGTACGAAGTGCAGGTTTTGATGTGGCAGGCGGTTTTTCTACTGCGGAGCTTAAACAGCTCATGTTTGCCTGTGTAAAACAAGGCAGCGTATCCCTTTGTGCACGTAAAAGCAGTTTACGCAAAGGAGATGGCGGTAAATGACAGCCTGGGTTGCAGTGATGTGCCATCATTATAGCCGTCGTCTGGGTAGCCGTGCAGTATCCCTTTGTCAGAAGTCAAGACGTTAGGTTCATTGCAGGATCTAACAGGTTCACTTCGGAGAACACGAAGCTTCCCTTGTACACTTTAATGCTATATTGAAAGCGGATGGGTTTTATGCCCAGGAGGCGACGAAGAACCCTGTTTTACGCTGAAGCATCCTGGACATACAACACTTACGCGAATGGTCCTTTGAGCTTTTAATATTTTATGCTGTGTTTAGCGGAAAAAGCTCTGTTGCATGCTTGATGGCTCTGAAGGCCTCTGTTTACGCTGCTCTGTATCAATATGCTGCGTAGAGCTTCCCAGCGTATTTTTTATGCTTTTACAAGTGAGTTGTTAGATAGCATTGTTGACCTAGATAACGTTCTACCGCCGATGTTGCAGCGTAGGTTGGACGTACCCATGCACTCGTGCCCTCACACCAGGTGCGGGTCTTGATATTAGTAGAGTGTTTTGGTGGATGATTGTTTCCTAGGATTCAGGTATATGTTGTTGATACTGACAACATATTCTTCCGTGATTATATTTATTTCTGCTGATATAGCCTAGTTTTATAGACTCTGATTCTTTCTCGAGTCTATTCGAGTTTGTGTATTACTAGGCGGCCGCCTTTAGCACATATAGCTTATTCTTGTATTTTGTTCATTATAGATTAAGACATAGATATATTTACTGTTTTATCTAGATAGTGATCATTATAGTACAACTTATATGTATTCGAGTCGGACAAGAGTATTGTTGAATGTGTAGCTGGTATGTTTACCTATTCTTTCTCATTATCTGGGGTCTTGGTTGCATCCAGGATGGCCTCAAGGTCCTGGAACAAAGAATCTGCTAAAACTATATCTTTCGTGCGAAGGAACTTGGTTGGGCGCATGCGACTAACATTGGCGCCGAGTTATGAGTATAACGCCCACTATTATTGAGTGCTACTTTAACTCTATGGCAAAGAGTAGTATTGGTCTGTTCTGGTCCTTGCTGAAACTGCTGGCAAAGTTGAACCACTTGTTGCTAAAGCTGGAGTTGTTGTTGTTGTTACTGTACCATCATCATGGCTTGGTTTATCTCTAACATGGCCGGCGAGCCTGCCTGCCCTGATTCTGCTAGAAAAACTGTTGGTATTGTCTAGGTTGGTTGGACTGGCTGAGCTGGTATGAACGGCGGAGCAGGATAAATTGCACATTTTACCAAGACTGGTGGAGCTAATTGTCCTGTCCGGACATGCGTGACTTATGGAGCTGGCTGATGAAGAGCTACTGACGCTTGCCCTTGGTTCAGTGGAAAAATCTAGCCTTGGCCTACTACTGGATCTGCTAGAGTTATCGGTGCTATGGAACCCTCGGAAGGAGGAGCAGGTGGGGTATCCCTGAAGGATAAGGGCACAAAGATATCAACAAGGGATGATAATGGAACAATTATATCAAGCAAGCTTACAGTTCAAGGAGAGCGAGAATAACAGGTCACAAGTGGAGTTCAATCGAAGTTAAATAGAGGATTGAGATCCTATCAAGATGAGTCCTCCTATAAGTCTAAAAAATAAACCTGCATGGGCCACCACTAAAATCTTGTCACGCTCCGCTCCTAGAATACTGGGTAAATACGAGGACTAACATGGCCAACCGCACCTTGTAGAATATCAAAGTAAGCCACAATATGTTAATATTGTCTAGAAGACATATGGGTGAACACTAGCATGCTATGACGTCAGTCCTAAGGCCGATAAATCCTAGTATCTTAATCTATTAATACAAGTACAAGAATATATCATATATGAAAGTAAAAAGGTGTCCCAAATTATATACCACATATGATCATGAAGCTAGTGAATACAAAATGCTACACTAAAGAAGTATAATTCTATATGATCAAATATACCAACCATTGTCTAATATATACATCATGTTGACCGAAGTCAGAGAAGTGATCAACATATGGGGCTAACATGTCTTTTTCTAAAATACCAAAAATGAGATAACTCTACAAGGGGTGGAGGAAGGAAAATCACTCGCGAGCTTCGGCCATAGTCTTACAAGTATGAGCCATCTTACTAGAAGTACGGTGGATCCTGGTTCTCCTTGGGGTAATCTGGTCATTCAAAAACAGTGGGGTCAGAACCCCAAGCAACAAGTACCATAAAGGAGCTCAGGGTGATAGACCAAACATATCACAACATTAGCAGAAAAGAGAATAAAAAATAAATACGGATCAAGACTTGTACGGTACCAATGTACTTGTCTCAAAATATAATTGTAAGAACTGATAACAAGTGCTAAGATGAAAGTAAGGCGACGAGGGAAAAGAGAGCATAGGAACTACTCTGGATCGGGACTACAACGCTTAAACCGAACAAGGACCAGGGTTGCGAACCTTCACCCGAGCATAACTTAGCACCCTAACCACACGCTGAAAGAAAAGAAACTAGAAGAGCGAGCTATAATGAAAGTAATATCATTCATCGCACGGCCAAACAGCTCTATGGCTTGTTATAATTAACTAACTAGGGTTATCACAAACCTAGTTACTAACAAATGCATGCGTTGAAGAATATCACTACCACCGGCACTGCAGTTAACCCAGATGGCCAAGGGTATGCTTGTTGAGTAAACTTAAATGCACATTCAATAACACTACAACATAACTAGTAACTTGTCATAAACAGAAATTCAAGCTTGTAAGCGTAAACTAAAGCTTGTGAACATAAACTTAAACTTGTGAATCATAAACATGTCTTATAAATATAAATTTGTCTTATAATGTGCCGCAAACACGCGTAAACTTGGTCAGTCATGGAGCCCTTGCCTAGCAGGGTGATTCCATACTGCATGGGGCCCTCGGAGATCGGAGTAGCCGGTAGCGCAATATTCATCCCTTCCAATGATCTAGGTAAATCTTATCTTGTTTAATCATTACTAAATTATTTCAAGTTCTCGAGTCGTGGACACCTTATAACTTCCTAGAATGACGAGTCATGAGTACGAGCTTTTTACGAGTTATCGTATCTGCGGCACGCGATACATTGGACAATAATTACACTCGATTGCCCGATGCCAAAATAAAATAAATTATCATACACAAATATTTTCACGGGGTCGTGAGGATCAAAATCACGTATTAATATTGGGAAGCACAATATCTAACAATGCTCAAATACTCAACTGGGCTAAAACAGTTTATGCATTAGAAAAAATGATACAATATAGTAAATTGAGGATAACACTCAGATATGAACTCCAAATAAGGTGATTTAAAAATATTTGGAAAGGCAAGACATAGATCTATAACTTTTATGTTTTGATTTTTACGAAATTCTAGCCAAAAATAGCTTAAATAGGCAAAAATAGGCATTCGAGTCATCATGCGCGCAACATGAATTCTGTGCGCATCACACTACTGCGGCAAGAAAATCCATACGTGGTGCACTACACGGCAAGGATTGTTGTGCGCGGCTATTAATGCGGGTGGTGAAGATGTGATGTGCGTGATGCACTGCTGCGGCATAAAAGTCCATGCTCGGCGCACTGCTGCGGCATGAAACTCCATGCGCGATGCACTGCGCGACATGTAAGTGATGTGCGGTGCATTAATGCGCATTGCATTGTTGCAGCATGAAACTTCATGCGCGGCGCACTACTGCGGCATGAAAATCCATTTGCGGCACACTGTTGCGCGGCGCTGTTTATCGTCCCTACTAGACAGGTCCGAGAATAAAGCTCCAAAATTTATTTTGGCCATAAAAACTTCAAATTAACTCCAAATTAAGCGATTCAAAAGACAAAATGCTCAAAATGCAAATCTCCATCAAATAGAACAACATGTTTTAATAGATCAAACTAAGAAAAAAATTCATGGAACCCATATAAAATCCTAAGTTAAAACTCATATCTACAAAAATCTATACACCAAAATCCAAAACTCCAAGAACTAAAATAGATGAGAACATCAAGTAGAAAATTTTCTATCAAACACATTTTTAATAACACAAATAAGCAAAAATCCAAAAAATTGATGGCTTCACTATTGAGCAAGATGTAATTGTCTTTGGTGGATCATAGCCTCTACCTCTCACGGTCCAAGTCATATCAACTTCTCCCTAGGGTTAGAGTTTGGCTAGTGGGAGCTTGAAGAGGAGGAGGAAGAAGGAAGCAAGAAGAATGAAATAAGAAAATGAGTGAGGAGAAAGAAATACTCATATATATACTAAAAGGAGAGAAAGATGGTTTAGTCATGGGTTCAATCAAATGAACTGAACCAGGTATACATTCTACATACATATCCTAAACTAGGTCTATGGCAATGCCAATGGATATTCTACTAGTCTAGGGTAGTCTCTCTCAACAACAAGAAAATAACAATAAATAAAATAACATGAACTAACAATGAGAAATACAGCAAGATTACATTATCAGGAAAAATTAAATTCTAGAAATTCAAAAAATACAAAATCTGGAATCCGGTGTGACATACCCTGAGCGGAGATGGTTGCAGCACAGGTAATTAGCCTGCAACAAGCCACCATAAATTATTCTTCTTATTTTTCTTTACTTATCATATTGTAGTTCCCTAGTTTGGGAACTACCTTGTCGACCTAAGGGTCCCGAAGCCTTTCCATGTTTTTATTACTTGGCTCAAAAATGACTATTTTGATAGTTTTCCTACCTAAAGTGAGTAAACCATGTTATGTAAAGTACATCAAATTATGGTATGTTCTATGTGACGAGCATTGCAAACATAACTTGACAACGTAATAAAATTGATGTGCTAGCAAAAGAGGCTTCATTTTTACACAAACATGAATTGCATAAGGAAATCTAATTGAACAATTTTAAAACAGCAAGGCAAGCATGCATTTCGTTCAGCCGGTTTACTTCTATGTTCTATACGAAATGATATAGAGTAAAATTATTCCCTTAGTTAGGTTGCTTCGTTTCTTTATTTGCATGCATCAAGTATTTGCCTACCGACTAGCATGTATCATCTATACACCTTAGCGAGAACTTACCTCGACCGAGCGAGACTCTAAGTGAACTGCTGAATACTCCAAGTCCAAGTGTCGTTGTACTGTTTGAATCATCTTGCTGATTGAGTAGAGTGGGCTGTTACATAATACACCACTCAAAAAAAGTTTTGTCCTCAAAACTTCTTCATTGCAACTCATCCTACTACATCACTTATATCTCTAACTCAAATCTGTATTGCACAACATCCAAGATCACTCGTAAATACTTCCAACTCATTTCCTTAATCGACGCCACGCTCATACCTTAGCCAAATTTTCTCGAGCAACTATATCATAAATTCAAATTTACTATCTTTGAAACCTAACAATCAAATCCTTTTTATCTTTATCCGTGTTGGGCCTCACACGGGACTGCTTTACTCAATGCACGGGCTATACAATGACTCACTACACAAGGAAAACATGGGTCTAGGGCAAACCCGACCAAGTGAGACTCGTTGTTCAAACTGAATCCTAAGACGTAATCTACCAATCCTTCGATATCTCGATTGAAACCAATGTTATGCCTAATCAAATCCTAACAATCCTTAAGACTTCGCACATGAATCCCAATAATTCTTCCAAACTGATATGTATCAAGGTATAAGTCCAATTATATCTCGATACACAATCCTCTATCTCGAGCCATTGCTCAATCTTGCTAAGAAAATTTTACTATCTTCCAAACTTTTCATTCGATTCGTCTACGTTCTATCTTCCAAAATATTCAAAGTCTGAGAAATAATCAACTGAATCATAATCCTTTTCTATCCATGATTCAATTACATTCTTCCAAACATAAATTCAATTCCTTACTTTTGCATATCTCGATCACACTTCTTCCAAACATGACTTCAATTTTCCCTAATATCGTCCAAATCTGACCAAGCCTCAATTTTTTTTGTTCAATCCTCAAGTAATAATTTTAACTTTTCTATCTTTCAGTACATCAATTCGTATCCACTTCGTTCATCAATACTTCTTCGGATGACACAAAAATTTGAACCATCAAATTCTGTTTCGTTTTGTCAACTAACTCTCTATCCTTCCGATCAATCCTCAAGATGACACAATTTGTTCTCCAAGTAATTTCGTCTTATGAAACCACAATATTACCTCGAATGGGGTTGATAAAAGTCTAAGCCATATTTGATCCGATTCAAACCCAAGTATTATACTATCGTCAAGTATGTCTTCTGAGTACACAATTTCAATTACGATTCAGTTCGGCGCCTAACTTTCTCAATCACATTCTATGCATCCGATAATAACATCAATCTGATCAGTCCTCAATACCATCTTATTTATTTACATCCTAAGCGATTTGTCTAACTTTTCAAAAAGCTTGTTACTAACATCCAGTATCATAGGTCATTCCATTCGTATCAATCATTAAACTTCCTAGCGTACCTCCAAACCAAGTTCGAACTTCTAATGCTTGTTGTCAAAGATCTATGGTATACCCAAGCCATACTCTAAGGTTGATCACACCAACTCTTACTCTCGATATAGGGTCATCTGATTAACCACTAGGTTAGCTCACCAGTCATAGTTACAAATTAAAAATTACCATCCTCGACGTGTAATTCAAAGTAATACGCTCACCCAAAACTAAGTTCAAACCATTGTTCGTTCGTATGTGGTATTCCACCCAAGCTCGCTTCCCTCAGATTTCTAAACATCGAGCATAGATCATCTTACTCGCGTCAACAATGTCAGTTCAAGGGATCCGAGTTTGTTTAAGCAAATCCATTCCTAAGGTAAGTTTGTTCCAACATAATCCTCGATATAAAGTCATTGACACACTCATCCGAGTGATGTACACATTCCTAGTCCTCAAGTCTATGCGATAACGTCCACTAGTCCAGTTTTATAAATTTGATCAACGAGTCATAATCCTAATTCTCTATGTCTAGATCACCAATTCACGATTTAATTTCTAAGTCAACAATTTTAAACATAAATTCTAAGTTATAGATCAATCTATCATGCCCCGGTTCCATGGATAAGGAACCGAGCCACGTGGCAATGGCCAGCAGTGTACTTCGGCGGGCTTTCCAATCCAATGGGCCCGTCGGAGTACACTTAAGCTGTGAAGTACAATGAATAACCCAACACATAACACAAGCAAACTCAATCTAAATCTCATCCACAGGCAGCAATATAAGAGCACAATAAAAGGAAATACAACGACTAATGTGCAGGAAGGAAATATCCAAATAGTATCAAGTATAATCACTAGAGTAGTGACACGGGGACAAACCCGCTAGCACAAATAAACTGGAATGGAAATAACAATAAGATAACTTGGGACGGTAGCAGTTAACTAGGTAAAGATACCGTCCCAAGGAAAGAGTCACTACCAGCGGTCAGGCGAAGTCCTCAGGAATGACCTCATCCTCGGCAGTGAGAACAGCAGCTGGATAGATGCCCGGTCCGTACTCCTCCGGGTAATCCTGGTGACCTACACCTGGAAGGGAACCAGGTCCTCAGAGGGACATAACAAGGTACAAGAAAATAACATGCCAAGTAAACAGAAAGTACAAGTGCACAACAGGGTACTCTATCAAAACCAAACAAGTGTGACACAGTTTAAAGACAACGTTCGACGCTTGGGCCGTCCAAAATAAAACTGCAGCTCCGAACACAGAGACACACGGGTCGTACCGCAGCTCCGAGCACAGAGACACACGGGTGCTACCACACTATGAAACAGGATCACTACATCTATAAGCGCGTGCAGAGTAGTCCAAACATCTAGTAACTGTCTTCCCCTTCCCAAGCGATCAATGATTGTGCGTTGAATCTGAACCTCTAACTACAGTCTTGACACACACAAAATTTAACTCAACAGACGCGACCCTAAGGTCGTCCCAGTCTCTGGTCATGATGTCAGTATCAGGATACAGGAATCTGGCATGAACACAGTGTATGAGTGTGTCCTGGGGTATCGATGTACTCTGGTACGTGCATCGAGGTGCTATGAAGCAACAGTAATTAATCTAAGTCGTTAAGTCGAATGTCAACACCCGGTTGTGAACCGGACACGGAATATCGAACATCAACGTAAACAAGCGCACAATGTACAATAAGAAAAATAATATCTGTAAACTGAAATACTGGGTGGCAAGGTACACTTGCCTGCGTGCGGCTGCTGATGAGGGAGATCGGGTACTGCGTCCAAGTCTTCAGGTCCCGCAATACCTAGAGATGAATTACAAACTAGAATCAATCATCTATTTTATAACAGACAGGTGTGCTACACATTGCTACGTCTAGACTCAGTATCTGGAATTACCTAATATTATTATCGTCCTCAATTCATTGTCTCGTGATTCGATCTACTACTCATTCCGGATAATTTACCTGCTCTCCATTTGCAGGTATTTTATAACCTCAATCAATTTTTATTTAATCCGTAATTGCTGGATTTAATTATTTATTTATTTTAACCATGTATATGCCAACAATATAAATATCAATTTCTATCTGTTATATCTTCCTTTAATCATCGATATACCAGATTCCATATTATCTCAAACATACATTTTCTTTTATTACTATCTTATACTATGCATCCACATATATAAGCCAAAACCTTAGCTAACATTCTTAACCGCAAGATACATGGCTATACCACAACTATATAAACATCCATTTTAAACCTTAGCCAATATGAAAACATCCTCATTCCAATAATATTTGCATACCACAAACTCATATTTCCTTTAGTTCAATTGTTTCACTACACTATCATTTATCATCGCTAAACAAACACTAGTAATATATTAAATCTCTTTAAACACTACCTCATCCGTATGCATATTTAACCATCATTAGCCTCAGTCTACATATATATACCTCAACCATATATTTTTAGTTATCACACTACCATAACCATCCACAAACTTAAACCAAAACCCTTGCTAGTATATCATATGCATAAACACCATCAATGTAACCCAAAATAAATTCTGGAATTAAATGAGGCTAGGGGAAGAGTCGACCTTGGCGTCGACGGTGCCAGATTCGGTCGGAGAAGGTGGAGATGATACAACTAGGGTGGCCGGACGGGAAACTGCGGGGTCGGCGGAATGCTGGCCGGCCGGGAACGGTTTCCGTCGAGTGCTACACACCGCGAGGGGGGTCGGCTGCTCTCAGTTGGCCGGACTACAGTCTGCAGCCGAGGCGCTCAGGTCTGCTCCCAGTTGGCCGGAGTTCAGTCTGCAGCAGAGGCGCTCGACGGAAAGGCTGCTCCGGTTTGGAGTGGGGTCGGAATGCACAGGTCGGTGGTGGTTCAGGCCGCTGTGGGGCGGGGACTCACGGCTACAGCAGGGTGCCCGCGGGCTGGCTGACGTTGGCCGCGACGTAGGGTGGCTGGCTTTGGGGGATGTCGGGATGGCCGGAGTAAGGCTTGGACGGAGGTCGAGTATTCCGGTCGGGGTGGTTTCAAGTGGGAGGAGGAAGGAGGGAGGAAGAGAAGAAGAATTAAGAATGTAGAGTGAAGAAGGAGAAGCTTTGCATGGGGAGTAATAAATGGAGGAGGAGAGAGAGTGGTATTGGGATTAGGGCCGGTGGAGTGTGTTGAGGGTGGGGGAGAAATGATACTTTATAGGAAGATGTGAGGGTTTGAATGTGTGGTTGGGATTCTCCTAGGTAGAATGAGTGGTGGTGATTTAATATGGATAGGGTGTGAGGTTTCTTCATGAGGGAATGAGGGAAATGGGTTTGGGACCCCATTTTGGGGCCCTACAAATAATCATGACCAATGAGGTATTGCCAACAATTCAATAATTACAAATAAGCCCCCGTAAATTCGGGAATTTGCATGGACACATGAGATGACGTAAAAATTGCGGAGAAAAATATATTTAAAAATGTCATGGTGTGGGGGGTTGCGCATTAGGCGCAGGTCAAATTTGAAGGGCATTGGAATTAATTTAATATTAAAATAGAATTTACAGAGTTGGTAAATCCTGATTTAATTAAAGATAACGCGTTCCGTGAATTTAATTTAATTGGGGCCCGCGGGGTCAAAATCCGAAAATGGCGCAAAGGCCAAAAATGGTGGGAGCTTGGAGTCAGTCTTGGACCCTTTAGTTGGTCCGGCTCAATGGGTTAAGTTGGTACCCCCAAATCGAAGGTAACGACACAGGTGTCCGACACGGAATTAAATACGGGTTACGATTTCGGAATGTCGCACAATTAATTTAGAGCACACAAAAATTGATTTTAACGGTCAAAAAAGTCCAGTGCCTAATTTGGCGAGTTAAGTCGAGTGTATAATATTTGTACAGAATTTACGGGCTGATAATGGGCTCCGAATAATTAGACAAAGATCGGGTGTTTCAATGGTTTAAATAAATGGATTAAAATTCCAGGTAAATATCTTCTACTTCTACACCTCAATATCTTCTATCAAAATTTTCCTGGCCCACTCTAACTATCTACAGAATAAATTGAGGGGGTTTATATTCTTCCCAACTTAGAAAAATTTTGTCCCCGAAATTAAAAGTAAAGCACGATAATATCTAACAGAAAATAAAATAACTAGTAATTAAATTGCCGTACGTAAATTCGTACCTTGCTCCTCAAATAAGTACGGGAATCGCTGCCTAATAGAATCTTCGCGCTCCCAAGTAGACTTTCCTGGTGAATGGTGCTTCCATGCCACTCTGACCAGTCGAATCGTCTGCCCTCTCAAAGTCTTCTCGCTGCGATCGAGGATCTCAACTGGCTGCTCTACGTAAGACAGACTAGGCCCGACTGTAATCTTTGAATGATCAAGCACGTGGCTAGGGCCTGCGACATATCTCCTCAGCTGCGATACGTGAAATACGTCATATACTCCCTCTAATGATGGAGGTAATGCAAGAAGGTTCGCCACTTCGCCTAATCGTTCCAGAATGTCAAAAGGTCCGATATACCTCGGACTCAGCTTGCCTCTGCCCCCGAATCTGATGGTACCACGAGTGGGCGATATCCTCAAAAACACGTAGTTACCCTCCTTGAACTCCAATGGTCTGCGGTGCGCATCTGCCCAGTATTTCTGTCTGTCCTGTGCTGCGCGTAGGTGGCTCTGAATCTGCTTGACCTTCTCCACTGTCTGTGTCACCAATTCCGGACCAAGTATCTGACGCTCTCCTACGTCACTCCAACAAACTGGCGACCTACATTTCCTGCCGTACAGTGCCTCATAGGGTGCCATCTGTATGCTGGCCTGGTAACTGTTATTGTAGGAGAATTCCACCAGGGGGAGATGGTCCTCCCAAGATCCTCCAAAATCAATCATGTACGCTCGCAACATATCCTCTAATATCTGTATCGTGCGCTCTGACTGTCCATCAGTCTGTGGATGATACGCGGTGCTGAACTTGAGATGAGTCCCTAGGCTCTCCTGCATACTCCGCCAAAAATATAAGGTGAATCTAGAATCACGATCCGATACGATGCTGACAGGCACTCCATGTAATCGTACTATCTGCCTCATATACATGTCAGCTAGTATCTCTGTGGATTGCCCAACTCTGAAGGGCAAGAAATGTGCAGACTTGGTGAGTCTGTCTACGACAACTCAAACTGCATCCTTCCCGCTAGGGCTTCGCAAAAATCCTGTGACGAAGTCCATGGTAATGTGTTCCCACTTCCACTCGGGAATGGGGAGTGGCTACAATAATCCTTGTCACGACCCGCACCCGGAATTTGGGCATGAGTCGTGGGTACGTCCAGCCTACGCCGCAGCATCGGCGGTAGAACGCTGTCTAGGTCTCAACATATAATATCCTGTCAATAGTCTCAACTCCGCACGGAGGACAATGATAAATAATCCACAGTTCTATGATATACTCAATCACAAGCTAAATAGAAATTAATGGCACGATGAGAAAGGAAAAGAGTTCTAATGAAACAACCATAATAATCCAACTCAAATCCTCGGTCTAAATGGCCTCACAAAGTCACAAAATAATAAATACATCTCAGTCTCAGTCTAAAACAATAAATGCAGAAAAAAGTAATCTAAGAACAGCCAGGTAAATTCTCCTCTAGGCTAGGCAACTCCTCTGGGGTTTCTGGAGTGAAATCACCCTCTAATCCTGGGCCGTAATGAGTGGGGCAAAGATCCTCCAGGTCCTCTGAAAAATGTTATCCAGTCAGGATTGGAGCGAAGCACAAGCACTAACAGCAGTTTCATTAAATTAACAAAATCTATAAATAGTGTAAGAAATACAAGATGGAAATAAATGCTGAAAATGAGAAGTACAGGAGAAAATGAAATAGACAATAGAGCATCTAGCAATGAACAATAAACAGTGAATGCTAGAACAAGTAAATCTGAATAAAGATAAAACATCTAGCTAAGTGTTTAAAATATTAGTTTATCATGTGATCGGCTTGGGACTAGATCAGGCTGGTTATATATGATTAGCTATGATTCTTGAAGGTCAGGCTAACCATATGGTTAGCTATGATGCATGATAATGGTCAGGCTAATCATATATAACAGCTATGAAGCATGATGATGGTCAGGCCGCACCCGACGTGAGAAGTGGGGTGAGCTATGATGCATGGTAAGTTTGGATATGATCACATAATCTACTAATAGTTCCCCATCCCCCAGCTAGCACGATGGATTCCAATCACGACTCCTCATGATGGGGATCTAGGGTGCTAACCCGTGTATCCATAGTGTCGGAATCAAGTATGTAATACACTACAATTTATAGAAGTAATCAACAATGAAAACTGTCAGAGAATGTACTCGCATGTGGTCCTGAGCAAGGTGTGAGAATCGATGTCCAAAGTGGGATCACAAAGACCTAAATAAGATATCAATGTCAAAATAATGTCCTTGAATGATAATTAGGTAAAAATGTGAGTAAGTGTTTTCTAGGTCTAACTAGGTCTGAATAGTAAATTCTTGGTAGTATCAGTCTACACCTAGGTTTCTAGGTTGATTTCCAGGCTATACTAGTTGATACTAGGTTGTGACTAGGTTTCTAGGTCCATCTCATGAGTATCTAGTTACTAGGTATCATATAGCTATATAGACTATATAGTGACTCGTAATACTATATATATGACTTATAAATATACTTGTATTAAGCTATAACTAATATCTCACCTAGGACCTTACACTGGCTGAACTACACCTCAAACACATATGTCACAGACATAGGTTCACTCAATGGAACTCACTGATATCTGACACTCACAAAAACTCACTCACTGGCACCCACAGAAATTTATACACTGCCACACTTCTCTCTCTCACACATACAACATTCCCTCTCAAAATTTATACACAGACTTTCCCCTCCCCTGCACACATTCAGTGTACTAGATCACACACAGCACACAGATACACATGCCTATTTCCCTATAATGCTACACAGTTCTTTTCCCCAAATCTGATACACAGACACAAATATATAGACCTACACTTCCCACACACATGCAGTATCTGCACAGTTACACAGGTACTCACACAGTCTCTCACCTACTGTCCTACCCTGATACTCTACACAGGAAACACACACACACAGTTTCCTCACTGCCCTAATACCCCACAAAAGCTCACTCACTCACTCTCCTAACTGATACACTAGAACACACTATAACTCACAGATTTATGAAAACTGGCACATACCCACCTACATATGTGCACTGCTCTTCACACAGTTTGCATACAGCTGATACCTGATACACATACACTCTAATATATACACTGATACATATGCACATGCACACACAGGATTTAATATTCAGACTTACACATGCACTTACACACTGGTGCATACACAGATTTATGCACTGCTAATAAGTTGTACAGCTGCACATTGAAATCACTGCTCACCCACACTCTTATATCTATCACAGTGAACCCTTCACCACACCTACTCAACCAATACTTACCTGAACACACACACCCACATGGACAGATTCTGGGACAACTCTAAAATGGCTAACTGATACACCTCCAGTTTGCTGATTTGCACAGAACCAATACAGCCACACTAGGACACTGCTACACACACTGCTATGGTTCTCCTAACTGATACATAGGTACAACATTGGTAACACTCTGAGATTCATACCCTGCCACAACCTATTACTCATGAACTCCAGTACTTAGTTCATAGAAATTCAATGATACTAAGATACTAGAGAACTCCACACTGTTATTTACAGTCTGATATACTAGGATTCACTGCACACAAGTTCTCACTGCTACTCACTGACACATACTTGAACCTAGACACACATAGACACAGGCACACTCACACCTACTGCTACACACTGAAAACACATAGATACACCCACTGATGCCCAATTGCACAAATACACACAGACAATGTATTCCTTGATACACACACAGGTATTAGGTTCTAGGATACACATAGTTACTGAACACCTACACACATAGGTAATTGAACTGAATTCGTATTGAACATCATAGGTACACACTAGGTATTTCTAAGAGCTCTCATCTACACCCACAGGTACATGCCTACAGCTCACTCACACACAGTCACCAAAATGCCCGACTGCACAGTACATCTCTCCAAGCCCGACTGCACACTGGTTTTCCCCCAATTGTACACAACCTGTTCCCAGTGCCATCATATGTCAAAATACAGGAATAGACAAAAAAAACCCTAAGAACATTTCATCAAACACATCTCCAACGTATACACATCTATATATGTATATACATCAAAACAAAGCAAGATTAACATAGATCTAAAAGCTAAACACCCTACTAATCATATCATCAAGCACAAGAAGTGCAGAAACGAATTTATATACAAACCCATCAATCCTCAAATCAAAACCCCCCCAAATCGAGTTCAAACCTACATACATGAGATAAAATCTGTCTACATACAAATACCTAGGGTTAGGGTTCACGAAAAATTGGGGAAACCAAATGTTGGGACACTTAAACCCTAATCCAAACCCTAAAAATCAAACTACACAGCAAGGGTTCCCTAATGGCCAACAATCGATAGAAAAACAGAAATTAAAGGATAAAAATTCGAATTTACCTATAGAGATGGGTTCTCAAATGGGAGTTCTTCTTCCCCAAGGTTCCTTGGCCCACGTTCCTTGATTTCCTTGCTTTGGAGGGGGAAGATGGAAGCCCTAGGGTTAAATCTCGAAAATTGGGTGAGGAGATGGTTTCTCTTGATGGAGGCTAGGGTTTCTCTTTTCTACATGAAGGAAGAGAGGGTTCCCTTTTATATTAAACCTAATTAGGGTTTCAATGCATTGTTTAGGTTAAACCCTCTATGGTAGGTCATGTAAAACCTAATTGACTCAGGTTTAGGTCTGCTAGAGTTTGAGGGTTCACCCTAAAATTTGTATTCTAGGGTTTCACTAGAACTGGTTTACAATTAGGGTTGACTCACTAGGGTCTGTCCTAATGAGTTCTAGGGTTTGACCTAAAACTAAACATTACTAATAATAATATAATTAGTTACAAAACTCAGCAATTAATTAAATTCATAATTATTTAAAATAGTTAAATTACACAAATACCCTTATATGGAAAAGTGGTAGTGACAAGTCTACCCTCCTAAAAGAAATTTCGTCCTCGAAATTGGACTGAACTAGAACAAGAGTGAATCAGAAAAGGAAATATACCTCAAGTCTAGAAGAGATACGGGTATTGCTCGCGCATCTCGTCCTCTCTCTCCCAGGTCGACTCCCCTGGAGAGTGATGTCTTCATGCAACCCGAACCAAAGGAATAGTTTGGTTTCGCAACATCTTCTCTCTGCGGTCCAAGATCTCTACGGGCTGCTCGGGGTAGCTGAGCGTCGGACCAACCTCAATCTCCGAGTGATCCAGTACGTGACTAGGGTCTGCCACGTACCGCCTCAGCTGTGACACGTGGAACACATCATGCACTCCCTCCAATGCAGGCGGCAAGTCTAATCTTTACGCCACTGCACCTACCCTTGCAAGAATACTGAAGGGTCCGATGTAGCGTGGGCTAAGCTTCCCGCCTCTACCAAAACGAATCGTTCCACGCGTCGGAGAAATCCGTAGGAATACCAGATCGCCAACCTAAAACAAAACAGTCTCAACACGCAGTCTAAACAAACAAACGCAAACCAGAAAATAACAATCTATACCTGAAACTCAAGGGGTCTACGGTGGCTGTCGGCCCAATGCCGTTGTCTGTCCTACGCCACTCGCAGTCTGTCTCTGATGAGTTTTACCTTTTCTGCTGTATCCACGACCATTTCTGTTCCTAGCAAGGCTCTCTCTCCAACGTCATTCCAAGATAGCGGTGTACGACACCTCCGTCCATAAAGAGCCTCGAATGGTGACATCTCGATGCTGGCCTGGTAGCTGTTGTTGTAAGCAAACTCTACCAGGTGCAGATGATCCTCCCAAGATCCTCCGAGATCTAGAACGCAAGTGCGTAGCATATCCTCGAGAGTCTGGATAGTCCGTTCAGACTGCCCGTCTGTTTGGGGGTGATATGCGGTACTGAACTTGAGCTGAGTGCCCAAGCTAGCCTGCAGACTCCTCCAGAAGTGGGAAGTAAAACGGCTATCCCGATCCGAGACGATGCTCACCAGAACTCCATGAAGTCTAACTATCTGTCGCACGTACATCTCTGCTAGCCTCTCTGTCGACGTGTCCACCTTGAAAGGTAAGAAATGGGCTGATTTGGTCAACCTGTCCATGATGACCCAAATCGCGTCCTTCCCTCCTGGAGAACGTGGAAGCCCTGAAACAAAATCCATGGTCACGTGCTCCCATTTCCATTCTGGAATCGGTAAAGGTTGAAGCAACCCACCTGGCCTCTGCCGGTCTGCCTTTACCTGCTGGCACACTAGACACCGGGATATGAAGCGTGCTACCTCGCGCTTCATTCCATACCACCATACGTGCTCCCTCAAGTCTCGATACATCTTGTTGGCACCGGGATGCATCGAGTACTGAGAGCGGTGTGCCTCCTGCAAAACCTCCTCGCGCAGCTCCCCGCTCGGCACACATATCCTCGTGCCGTGCCGTAAAGAACCATCATCTGCGATAGTAAAGTCGTCTGACAATCCCATCTGAACTTGTGCTCTGATACTCCTCAGAGTCTCATCATCGTACTGCGCAGCTCTGATCCTGTCCATCAGCTCGGACTGTATCTGCAATCCCCACATCTGAATCTCAGTACCGGGAACTAACACCTCAATCTCCAAGCTTTCCAGATCAGTCAACAAATGCCTATCTGTCGTCAAGTACATAGCCATCGGATACCTGCTCAAGGCATCGGCGACTACGTTGGCCTTTCCTGGATGGTACTGCAATAAGATGTCAAAGTCCTTCATCAACTCCAACCACCTTCTCTGCCTCATGTTCAGCTCCTTCTGTGTGAATACGTACTTCAAGCTTTTGTGGTCTGTGAAGATCTCCACACGCTCTCCGTACAGGTAATGTTTCCACAGCTTTAGAGCGAAGATAACTGCTGCCAACTCTAAATCGTGGGTGGGGTAGTTCTTTTCGTGAGGGTGTAACTGCCTGGAAGCATAGGCAATTACCTTTCCGTGCTGCTGAAGAACGCATCCCAGACCCTTCCCTGAAGCATCACTGTATATGGTGAAACCACCTGTCCCTGCTGGCAACGTCAAAAGTGGAGCTATTGTCAACCTCTTCTTTAGTTCATCAAATGCAGTCTGGCACTCCTCCGTCCAGACAAAATCCACATCTTTCCTAGTCAATCTGGTCATTGGCGCTGCAATCCTGGAGAAGTCTTGTACAAATCTCCTGTAGTATCTTGCTAACCCGAGAAAACTCCTGATCTCAGCTACCGAACTGGGGGTAGCCCATGACTCCACTGTCTCGATCTTCTTTGGGTTTACCGAGATTCCGTTACCCGATACCACATGCCCAAGAAATTTGACCTTGTCAAGGAAGAATTCACACTTAGAGAGCTTCCCGTACAGCTTCTCCCTCCTGAGAGTCTCTAAGACCAATCTCAGGTGCTCTTCGTGCTCCTCCGGGGTCTTAGAATACACAAGAATATCGTCAATGAACACCACCACAAACTTGTCAAGGTACTGGTGGAACACCTTGTTCATCAGGTTCATGAATACTGCCGGTGCATTGGTTAAACCAAATGGCATTACCATGAACTCAAACTGGCCGTATCTGGTCTGAAAAGCTGTCTTCGGCGTGTCTTCTCTCTTCACCTTCACCTGGTGATAGCCGGACCTCAGATATATCTTCGAAAACACCCTCGCCCCGCTCAACTGATCGAAAAGATCATCTATCCTCGGCAGCGGGTACTTGTTCTTGATAGTAATATTGTTCAAAGCTCTATAATCAATGCACATGCGCACCATGCCGTCCTTCTTCGGTACGAACAATACCGGAGCTCCCCATGGTGATGAACTGGATTTGATGAAGCCTTTGTCCTGCAGCTCCTCAACCTGCTTCTTCAGTTCTGCCAGCTCGCTGTTGTTGACTCTATAGACATGTTGTGAAATAGGCTCCGCTCCTGGAACCAAGTCTATAGAGAATTCAACATCTCTGTCTGGCGGTAAGCCGGGCAACTCTTCTGAAAATACATCCAGGAACTCCGCTATCAGAGGATGTGGCAACTCCTCCTCTTCTGCCCTGGCTCCGCAAAATGTGCTCCTGCTCTGTTTCGCTGCTCCTTTGACGACCTCAAACTCTGGCTCTCCTGGTGGTCTAAACAATACTCTGCCTCTATGACAATCTATAGTAGCATGATGCCGACTCAACCAGTCCATTCCGAGTACAATATCGTACCCCGGAAGTGGCATGACAAGTAAGCTCACGCTCAACTCTCGGCCTCCTACTGACACCCTCCGGTCCTTGAAGTGATCACGGACTAGGATAATACCTCCACCAGTCGTGATCTTGCAAGTCCTAGCTAATGGTTCTGTGTCTAAATGATGTCGAAGTGCATAAGATACAGACACAAAACTATGGGAAGCACCAGAGTCGAATAAGGTAAATGCGGGAATACAATCGAGAAGAATCGAACCTGTGATCAAGTCTCCTGCTGGCTCGATCTCCTCGACTGCCATGGCGTATGCTCGCCCCTGGGGTGCACCTCTCTGCTGCTGATGCTGGGCGAACTTCTGATGTTGCGGTGGAAGTGGTCCCCTCTGTTGTTGGCCTTCTGGTACGGTAGGCACCCTGTCTGATCCTCTCTGGGCGGCTGCTCCACCCTGACCTGGACGAAAGGTAGGATAATCCTTCAGCTGGTGTGTCGTCGATCCACAGGACAGACATGAGCCCAATTTCTTCCTGCAGATATCTCTAGTATGTCCTATCTTCCCGCAGTACGCACACTAGATGGCGGGCTGGTTCTGTCTCTGTTGCTGCTGCTGGACCTGCCCTCGGACTGGTGCCTGATGCTGCTGCTGAAAGGGTCTCTGCTGTTGCTGCTGAAAGTGTGGACGCTTGCCCGGTCCCGTACTACTGTTTGCTCCTCCGGAACCATCGCGTCCCCTCTTGGGCCTGAGGCCCAAGTCGTCCTCGGCTACTTGGGCATCCATCAGTATGCCCTCGTAGGTAGCTGTGCGACGTCCCGACGTGCGAGACTTGATCTCCCTTGTCAGCCCCTTTCTGAATTTCTGGGCCCTGTCCCCCGGATCTCTAATCATCGATGGCGCGAAGCGGCTCAGGCAGAAAAACTCCGCGGCATACTCATCGACGGATGAGCTCCCCTGGGCTAAGTCATGGAACTGACTCTCCAAAGCTCCCAGGGCGACATCAGGAAAGAACTTTTCTTTGAAGAGCTCCTTGAAATCCTCCCAAGTGAGTCCCCTGCGCAAGAGTCTCGGCTCCGTGCGAAACCACGTCAAGGCAATGTCGAACATCTGGCTGCCAGCGGCCTCGATCTGAAGGGCCTCCGGAAGCTGTGCCAAGCACAAGTTCCTCTCGATGTCCTCTAGCCAATCATCGGCGTAGAGTATCGCTTCTGTCCCCTTGAACTCCCGAGGCATCATCCTCTTGAAATCCATAATGGTGCCCGGCCTCTGGTGGTGCTGATCAGGACGCTGCTGCTGCTGAGTGACTCTCTCCACAGCCTGGAGAGCCACTTGGTGAGCATTCTCCATGTTCACCCTCATCATCTCTGTCTGGGCCTGATGTGCCTCAGCCTGCACTCTCTGGGCCTCTGCCGACGTCCTCTGGGCATCGACCATGCCCTGAATCAAGGCGAACATATGTGCCCCATCGACGGGCACACCTCCTGGATGCTGAACTGGTGGTGGAGGACCCCCGAATGCTGCAGACACTCCCACATGTACTGGAGATGTAGGAGGTGCTGCGAATGTCGGTCCGGCAGGGCGAGAGGTGGCAGACCTCTCCGAATCTGTTGCTCGGAGTCTCTGGGACCTTCTCGGCGGCATCCTGAAGACAGATCGAAAGAATCAATTAAAGCAATAGATACGATATCATCAAGGAAGGACAGAAAAATTTCTAGAGAAAAAATCATTAAGAATAGTATCATAAGAATTTAGAATTCCCTAATTGTGATTGAGCATATCCTCGGCCTAATTCCTATTTCCTAAAACAGGCTCGTAGTAATACTCTAAGCGAGCACCACTACGATACCGCACAACTTACGAAGCTGGACCTGCATGGGCCACAACTAAAAACGTGTCACGACCCGCACCCGGAATTTGGGCATGAGTCGTGGGTACGTGTAACCTCCGATTTCCAATTTCCAAATTAATTAAATTTTTATTCATTTTAAAATATCAAGTTTTATAAAACATTTTTCCTTGAAAAATTTTAGTTGATTTTGAACGATGTTTGATTGTAGAAGGTAATTTAAAAATCTTTTATAAAAATTCTTTTTCCTAAATGACCCTGTAGTACAAAATAAATAAATAATAATATATATATTCCTCTAGTTTCAAATGTTTATTGGCTTGAAATCATAAAATTATTTATTGGATAAAATTAATTAAAGGACTAGTCGTTCTTCAAAATAATTTTATATTTAATGGGATAGTAAATAGATAAATTACATAGCTTTCCTAAAACATTTTCTGAATTTATAATCTTTATTTTTATTTTTACAAGTTACCATCTTTCATTCACCCTCATTCCCACATGAATTTATTCATGTATGGTCTTGGGCCAATTGTTATTTGGGCCAACCCTCACCCTTTATCCCACACACCCTTCTCCCTATTTAAGTTCTCATTCTCACAATTCCCAAGAAACCCTAAATCTCCAATTTACTAGCTAGCCTCCACAAATTCCCACAAGCCAAAGCCACCACCATTTTTGTGTGCTCGTGTCCGTGTGTCCAGCATCACCGTGTCAGCCGTGATGGCCTCGGGTCCGACCCCGGGTGTCACACCGTATCCATTCATTTCCTATGTCCAGATTTACAATATTATAACCCGATTTTCCGTGTCCAACACCCGGACACGCCCACAGTACAACGAACCCATCGTGTCCAGCCGACACGATGCACCCGGACACGTCTCCCCCCACAGTCCAGACCGCCGTGTCCAGCCCCGGATACGACCCCGACGCACAGTACCGACCCTAACCCTAGATCAAGCCGCCGACTGGGACCCACGTCTCCGCCTCCGCCGAGTTCGACGCCTCCGCCGAGGCGAACGTCGACCGACGACCCGTCGTCGAGACCGCTGCCGCCACCTCGAAGCCGCCGCTGCTCTCGAGCTCCACGTCGCCGCCTCCTCGGGACGAGGGCACCGCCGACCGCCTCGAACAGAGCGCCCGCCGCCGTCGCTTCAGACCGCCGCCGCTCTCGAGTCGACCGCCGCCTGGAACCGAGCCCCCTCGTCGAGCCGTCGACCGTCGCCGCTGTAGATCCAGCCGCCGCCGCTTCAGATCCCTCGAGCCGCCGCCACAGATCCGCCGACCAGCCCCGGCGAACCCCGCGCCAACGCCGACGAAACCCCATGTGAGCCTCTGTTCTCTCCCTTTTTTTTCTGATTCTGAGAAGGATTAGGTAATAAATTATATGTAATCAGTAATTAATATATTAGTTTAGTTAATTAACTAATTATATAATTAGTAGTTAATTAATTAATTAGTTTATTTATATAATTAGTTAATTGAATTTATAATTAGTCTAGTAAATTAATGTAATTAGTATAGAAATTTCATGTGATTAGGGTAGTTAATTATTTCTTAATTAGTTAATTAATTTGTTAATCAGGAATTTAAATTATTTAATCGGTAATTATTTTAGATGTATAATTAGTGTAATAAATGTTTAGTATATATATGTTTTGTATAGATATTAGTATACAGTAATTAATGTGTATATCTATATGTATAATTAATTGTATAGTATTTATTCAAGTAATGTGTAGAAATATATGTATATACGTATGAGTATAAATTCATATATGTATATATGTATTATTTATTTAATTAACATTTAATACGTATATATGTATAGTATATAAATACATTGGTAATATATGTACATGTATATTATTTTAATTAAATGTTAAACATGTATTAGCATAGTATATATATATATATATATATATATATATATTGTGCATACAATTAATGTATTATCTACGTATTTATTGGGTAATGTACATTTTCATAAATAAAATATATTCTATTATGAGTATACAGTTATACATATTTTGTATATAAAATTTTGGTATAAATATATATATGTAGATTTCATTTTCGTATTGGTATAAAGTATAAGTATATTTTGGTATAATTATATATATATAATTGATTGTATAGATACAAATATATATTTTGGTTTACGAATATATATATTTATGTACCTCTATTTAAGTGTATGTATTATATACGTATATCTATATTATAAATACATTTAAATTGGTGCATGTATATATATATTGTGAGTATTAATGATAATTAATAATATGTGTATTTATATACGTATCCCTACTAGATGACCCTAGTTGACTAGTGCCATACCGGGCAGAGCCTCTGAGTTCATGTATTTGTGATGTGTTAGTGTAGCACCTGATGCAAATGTTATATTTGATATATTTTAGGACTGTTGGTTCCTCCAGACGATACTCTGGGACAGGACATTGGTTTTACCAGCTAAGGACCCAAGGCGAGTACATTCTCTGATTAGTTTCTAATTTATGATATCTCCTATGTTCACTGTATCTAGTACAAATATCCATGTTCTTGACACATTGGTTACACGGATTGGTATACACGGATCTCGTCATGAGATGTTATTCCTTATTCATGGTGTAGCTTGTACAAGACTTGTTTTCCTTGTTATCTTGTGCATGTACAGACACTGATTCCTGGGGAGATTTGCTACCTTCTTAGGGAATCCCGTGCCATAGCGTACCATGATTGGATCTACTATACCAGTCGGGAGGGGGGGTTTGGGGAGTACTTTAGTGTAGATATGTGATCATACCCAACTTTATATGTACCATAGCTCACCCCACATCTCACGTCGGGTGCGGCCTGACCATTTACATGCTCCATAGCTATTACGTGTGATTAGCCTGATCTCTACATGCACCATAGCTAACCAACGGTTAGCCTGGCTTTATATGAACCATAGCTAATCACATGTAACCAGCCTGATCAAGTTCCCAAGCCGATCACATGTTAAAGCTAGTACTCACACACATAGTCATAGGATTCTTGCTCATTGACATATTGTTCTTTTCCTGCATTTACTTACAGTATTTCCAGTATTTCTCTCATTGTACATTTCTCGTACCTATACATGCATCTGGTATGTTTCCATCTAGAACTGCTACATAGTTTATGTCATTTATATAGAACTGCTATTTAGAGATGTACTTTGCTCCTTCCTGACTGGAAAATATTTTTCCAGACTGTGACCTTAGTGGACTTGTTCTGACATTGGGGATTGGATGTTACTGATTACAGGTATGATTATTGTGTTATTAGACTTGTGTTGTATTCTTTTATTTCTTCATTTTCTATCGTGCTGTAGTTGTGATTGAGTATTTCTAGATTTATTTTATGATATCCACGTCTCCTTATGGAGTTGGATACTAGCGTGAGATTGTTTAGATAGTACTTGACCTAGACAGCGTTCTACCGCCGATGCTGCTGCGTAGGCTGGACGTACCCACGCTCTCGTGCCCCTAAACCGGGTGCGGGTCGTGACACATTTTTAGTGGTGGCCCATGTAGGTCAGACTTCGCTAGCTGTGCGATGTCGTGGTAGTGCGACGTCATAGTTGTACTACTGCGTACCTGCTATTGAATATAGGACATAGGATGCTAGGATGAGAGAGGATACTCAATCACAAACTCTTGAGAGATTCCTGGGATGACCCCATGAGAATCTTATTTTCAATTTAAATCTTTCCTTGTTTCCGTCCGCTCTCGCTTGTTGCTACTGAACTTGATTCTTGTTGAGCAGTTATTAAATTAAATTCTTGGTATCATTGTTGAGTTTGATTCTTGTTGACCAGTTGTTAACTTTAATTCTTGGTATCATTGTTGAGTTTGATTCTTGTTGACCAGTTGTTAACTTTAATTCTTGGTATCGTTGTTGAGTTGATTTCAAATTGAGATGAATTTTTACGGACTAGAATTTATGGTATCATCTGATGACATATATTGATGAGGACAGTGAGGAAGGTAAAACGTCTACTTTGGTTATGGAACCTAGAATTTATCGCAGCCATATTAGCTGTCGTGACGAGAACGTAGGAACCTAACTTGGATGTACATACTTTAGTTATGAGATTTAGAGTTTCTCGCAGCCATACCGGTTGGCGTGGCGAGTATTCTAGATGACATGATTATAGGGTTGCATACCTTAGTTACAGAACCTGCCATTTATCGCATCTATGCTTACTGGCGTGGCGAGGATTCTGAGTGTCATGATTTCGGATAGACGTGTATGATTATCAGGTTGTATCTTAAATTGGTTCTTAAAATATCATCTCAAGACTCATCTATTTCTGTTATTCCAGGACTTTGTTCCACCGCTTCTTCTTTACTAGCAGTAAAGATACCTTCTGTCCTCAATTTAGTCTTTGAGCTCCTATCCCTTGAGGATTTCTTGTTAAGTATGATAATTAGTGGCTTGCAATTTTGGTTGTGTCTTGTATTAGTTTGACTGAGTGTGACTTGTGAGTTTGTAAGTGTTTCTAGTTGGACATGTGAGCAGTAGACTTTAATCTAGAGTTAGCCCTTAGCATAGTACCTTGTACCAATGATTCTAGGAGTAGTGTCATTAGAGACTGAGAGTTAAGGAGAGTATAGAGTATCAGTGATAGTTCTCAGAGTTAGTATCAGAGCCAATTACCCGTCCTGGATAATCATGATTATGTAATTGAGTAATCTATGTAAACGATTAAGTATCCGGAAATTGTGTTAAGAATTAATGGAGCATGATGTTCAATTTGATGATTGATATCGGAAGTGTTAAGGGTAAGGAAATATATACGCATAAAGTTAATGAGGTGTCATGAGTAGAGAAATATCGGAATAGGTAATGAAGATGGTAAAGCGTATCACGGATAAGTTTAATAGGCTTTAAAGGATTAAAGGAAATACATATACAACCATCGAGATGAGGAACCATATACTTGCCCATGAGAATAAGAAATATGAGTGTTATAAAAGGTACCGTTAATCATGAGTTCTAATGAGCTTGATGAGATGATGCATTAATGAAACTAGTGATATAATACCAAGAGTGCTAATGATTCTATATCGAGGATTAGTCGAGAATAACGTTAATAACAGTAAGCACTCTGTGTGAAGATAATTAAATGATATACCAGTTGACATAAATTGAATTCATGGAAGAAAATACAGGTGATGATAACTTTGATCAATGGAGATAATGGTGCAAGTGATTTAAGCAGTACAATTTTAGTACACAGTTATAGACACTAGATGCATTGAGTGCACCTTGAGTATCAGAGACCGTGAGCACTGATATGTACAATTGTGGAGTTATAAATTAAAAAGGTGGAAATAAAATTTTATTTTTAATGGAGGAGTTGAGATTTTGTCATTAAATTTTGAGGATTTAAATATGAATTCAATAAACACGGTTAAGGCTACAAAGATTTTAGGAGTGATTAAAATTTTATTTCGATATTGAGTATCTAATTTTGAGGAAGTATATACAATTTATTTTAAGTCGACCGAGAAGTTAAACCTTGACGATTATTTTGAGGATTAATTTTATGGTAAATAAGAGATATGAATATTAATATATGAGTAGACGATATACATGTGTAAGGATCTGAGGACTTGAGCATGATTGAGATGGCAACGCAGACTGATCTGGGTGTCCATCTAAAATTGTATTGAAAAGAGCAGTATTTAGTATGGTGCTGCGCTTGACGTATATTTGAGTGATAAGAACGACTAGTATGAACAATTATAGCAGGAACGGGAACTGGCAGAGAGTATGGTACTAAAGAAATAGAGGTATTAAACTTAGATGCATTATTAAACCATGGTTATATTAGAGGTTCTTGGTATCAGATTTTGGTATTAATAGACAAGTGTGTGCAATACGGATATATTCATGGATTTTGTGGATTAATGATTAGTTGATATGGGTACCAGTGTACATGAATAGGAATTTGTTAGTGAATGTGCTAGAGTTAAGTGTTTGTTAGAGATAGTAGATACCGCAAGAAATATGTTAGCAGGTTCTTTCTTTTTTTCATGTTGTTTTGTCTTCTGATTGATTGATTTCCAAGTACCGTGGTTTGTATTCGTGATTTTTGATTGATTGTAACTAATAGTACCCCCTTAACAGAGACTGTAATACCATGACAAAAGACACATGACCTATATTTTTCTTAAATTGCATGGCTGTAGGTAGAGTTTTCTTAAACCATGATCATTGGGTTTTGACCATAGCAAAGATCTATGACGAGGTTATGACTGACCAAAAAGAGACAAGAGGATTAAATTTGTGGATGAGCATTAAATTAAATAAAGAATTTAGGGGTTGTTATAACGGAGTTGATGGATCATTGATTTTATGAAAATCGAGGTATAATTGAAATTCGAGGACAAACATTTACTTAAAGGGAGAATTAAGAAATTCACAGAGCCAAAAATTTGAGAAATTTGAGAGATTATCATTTTATCTATTTGATTGCAAGATAGAAATTTTATATATTATGAATGTTGCATTGAAGATACTGGAAGCATCGCATCGTTGAGTATTTGAGGAAAAAGAAAAGCAGGAAATAAAATCGTAAATGGAAGTGTCAAATTATGATTGAATTGATTATTAAAAAAAAAAAAAATATTAGTTCAAAATTCGGAAACATTATACATACGGATAAAGAAATATGGAATGAAATGAAGCTCATGGTAAAGAAGATTAATATAATTGATTATGGGATCATATAATTGAAGGTCGTAAGGTAAGATCATGGTATATTGAGGTTGTGATTTAAATTAAAATCTTGACCATGACAGTAACATTTGAAATCGAAGAAAATAATCGAGGTATAGTTGATGTTAAGATAAACAAACTCGAATTTGATGATAAGGATTTTGGACATGTAATAAATTTTGATTCAGAAATTCTAAGATCTAATCTAATAAAGTTTGTGGAAATTGAAACTTTTATAGATATTAGTTAATGATGAATCACACGATTGAGAAAAGTAAAATGAACGAGGATAAAAAGGAAGGATTATTTTCAGATGGTAGTAAAGACTACTCTTTTATTTCTTTTTCCTAGAAATTAAGGAAGGCGATTAGATGTCTCTTGATTACATTCTGAAGGATGTATTTAAGTTTCTTAAATCAAATTGTCGACCGTATCTTTTGAATTAGCTATAACTTTCATGTCTATATCATTCTTTATACTGGGTCTTCCTTGGTTAAGTTACTTTGAAAAGGTAACGTGCATTATTCCAATTATCTGTTTTTTTGTGATCGTGTCTACTTCCCAAAACCTAAACTTTCTGGAGGATTCAAGGCCGAGCCATGATTCCTTCAAGTTATTCCTGTCTTAAACCATATTTTTCTTTTTCTTCATGTTTCCTTCTGTTTGGTAAATATTTTCCTCATAGAAATATTTTCTTCAATGATATATTCATCATTATGAACAACAAATTTTTTCTATCCTAGTCATCCCTAAAATTTCGAGGACGAAATTTTTCTAAGGTGAATAGACTTGTAACCTCCGATTTACAATTTCCAAAATAATTAAATTTTTATTCATTTTAAAATATCAAGTTTTATAAAACATTTCTCCTTGAAAAATTTTAGTTGATTTTGAACGATGTTTGATTGTAGAAGGTAATTTAAAAATCTTTTATAAAAATTCTTTTTCCTAAATGACCCTGTAGTACAAAATAAATAAATAATAATATATATATTCCTCTAGTTTCAAATGTTTATTGGCTTGAAATCATAAAATTATTTATTGGATAAAATTAATTAAAGGACTAGTCGTTCTTCAAAATAATTTTATATTTAATGGGATAGTAAATAAATAAATTACATAGCTTTCCTAAAACATTTTCTGAATTTATAATCTTTATTTTTATTTTTACAAGTTACCATCTTTCATTCACCCTCATTCCCACATGAATTTATTCATGTATGGTCTTGGGCCAATTGTTATTTGGGCCAACCCTCACCCTTTATCCCACACACCCTTCTCCCTATTTAAGTTCTCATTCTCACAATTCCCAAGAAACCCTAAATCTCCAATTTACTAGCTAGCCTCCACAAATTCCCACAAGCCAAAGCTACCACCATTTTTGTGTGCTCGTGTCCGTGTGTCCAGCATCACCGTGTCAGCCGTGATGGCCTCGGGTCCGACCCCGGGTGTCCCACCGTATCCATTCATTTCCTGTGTCCAGATTTACAATATTACAACCCGATTTCCCGTGTCCAACACCCGGACACGCCCACAGTACAACGAACCCATCGTGTCCAGCCGACACGATGCACCCGGACACGTCTCCCCCCACAGTCCAGACCGCCGTGTCCAGCCCCGGACACGACCCCGACGCACAGTACCGACCCTAACCCTAGATCAAGCCGCCGACTGGGACCCACGTCTCCGCCTCCGCCGAGTTCGACGCCTCCGCCGAGGCGAACGTCGACCGACGACACGTCGTCGAGACCGCTGCCGCCACCTCGAAGCCGCCGCTGCTCTCGAGCTCCACGCCGCCGCCTCCTCGGGACGAGGGCACCGCCGACCGCCTCGAACAGAGCGCCCGCCGCCGTCGCTTCAGACCGCCGCCGCTCTCGAGTCGACCGCCGCCTGGAACCGAGCCCCCTCGTCGAGCCGTCGACCGTCGCCGCTGTAGATCCAGCCGCCGCCGCTTCAGATCCCTCGAGCCGCCGCCACAGATCCGCCGACCAGCCCCGGCGAACCCCGCGCCAACGCCGACGAAACCCCATGTGAGCCTCTGTTCTCTCCCTTTTTTTTCTGATTCTGAGAAGGATTAGGTAATAAATTATATGTAATCAGTAATTAATATATTAGTTTAGTTAATTAACTAATTATATAATTAGTAGTTAATTAATTAATTAGTTTATTTATATAATTAGTTAATTGAATTTATAATTAGTCTAGTAAATTCATATAATTAGTATAGAAATTTCATGTAATTAGGGTAGTTAATTATTTCTTAATTAGTTAATTAATTTGTTAATCAGGAATTTAAATTATTTAATCGGTAATTATTTTAGATGTATAATTAGTGTAATAAATGTTTAGTATATATATGTTTTGTATAGATATTAGTATACAGTAATTAATGTGTATATCTATATGTATAATTAATTGTATAGTATTTATTCAAGTAATGTGTAGAAATATATGTATATACGTATGAGTATAAATTCATATATGTATATATGTATTATTTATTTAATTAATATTTAATACGTATATATGTATAGTATATAAATACATTGGTAATATATGTACATGTATATTATTTTAATTAAATGTTAAACATGTATTAGCATAGTATATATATATATATATATATATATATATATATATATATATATATATATATATTGTGCATACAATTAATGTATTATCTACGTATTTATTGGGTAATGTACATTTTCATAAATAAAATATATTCTATTATGAGTATACAGTTATACATATTTTGTATATAAAATTTTGGTATAAATATATATATGTAGATTTCATTTTCGTATTGGTATAAAGTATAAGTATATTTTGGTATAATTATATATATATAATTGATTGTATAGATACAAATATATATATTTTGGTTTACGAATATATATATTTATGTACCTCTATTTAAGTGTATGTATTATATACGTATATCTATATTGTAAATACATTTAAATTGGTGCATGTATATATATATTGTGAGTATTAATGATAATTAATAATATGTGTATTTATATACGTATCCCTACTAGATGATCCTAGTTGACTAGTGCCATACCGGGCAGAGCCTCTGAGTTCATGTATTTGTGATGTGTTAGTGTAGCACCTGATGCAAATGTTGTATTTGATATATTTTAGGACTGTTGGTTCCTCCAGACGATACTCTGGGACAGGACATTGGTTTTACCAGCTAAGGACCCAAGGCGAGTACATTCTCTGATTAGTTTCTAATTTATGATATCTCCTATGTTCACTGTATCTAGTACAAATATCCATGTTCTTGACACATTGGTTACACGGATTGGTATACACGGATCTCGTCATGAGATGTTATTCCTTATTCATGGTGTAGCTTGTACAAGACTTGTTTTCCTTGTTATCTTGTGCATGTACAGACACTGATTCCCGGGGAGATTTGCTACCTTCTTAGGGTATCCCGTGCCATAGCGTACCATGATTGGATCTACTATACCAGTCGGGGGGGGGGGGTTGGGGAGTACTTTAGTGTAGATATGTGATCATACCCAACTTTATATGTACCATAGCTCACCCCACATCTCACGTCGGGTGCGGCCTGACCATTTACATGCTCCATAGCTGTTACGTGTGATTAGCCTGATCTCTACATGCACCATAGCTAACCAACGGTTAGCCTGACTTTATATGAACCATAGCTAATCACATGTAACCAGCCTGATCAAGTTCCCAAGCCGATCACATGTTAAAGCTAGTACTCACACACATAGTCATAGGATTCTTGCTCATTGACATATTGTTCTTTTCCTGCATTTACTTACAGTATTTCCAGTATTTCTCTCATTGTACATTTCTCGTACCTATACATGCATCTGGTATGTTTCCATCTAGAACTGCTACATAGTTTATGTCATTTATATAGAACTGCTATTTAGAGATGTACTTTGCTCCTTCCTGACTGGAAAATATTTTTCCAGACTGTGACCTTAGTGGACTTGTTCTGACATTGGGGATTGGATGTTACTGATTACAGGTATGATTATTGTGTCATTAGACTTGTGTTGTATTCTTTTATTTCTTCATTTCCTATCGTGCTGTAGTTGTGATTGAGTATTTCTAGATTTATTTTATGATATCCACGTCTCCTTATGGAGTTGGATACTAGCGGGAGATTGTTTAGATAGTACTTGACCTAGACAGCGTTCTACCGCCGATGCTGCGGCGTAGGCTGGACGTACCCACGCTCTCGTGCCCCTAAATCGGGTGCGGGTCGTGACAGTACGTCCAGCCTACGCCGCAACATCGGCGGTAGAACGCTGTCTAGGTCTCAACATATAATATCCTGTCAATAGTCTCAACTCCGCACGGAGGACAATGATAAATAATCCACAGTTCTATGATATACTCAATCACAAGCTAAATAGAAATTAATGGCACGATGAGAAAGGAAAAGAGTTCTAATGAAACAACCATAAAAATCTAACTCAAATCCTGGGTCTAAATGGCCTCACAAAGTCACAAAATAATAAATACATCTCAGTCTCAGTCTAAAACAATAAATGCAGAAAAAAGTAATCTAAGAACAGCCAGGTAAATTCTCCTCTAGGCTAGGCAACTCCTCTGGGGTTTCTGGAGTGAAATCACCCTCTAATCCTGGGCCGTAATGAGTGGGGCAAAGATCCTCCAGGTCCTCTGAAAAATGTTATTCAGTCAGGATTGGAGCGAAGCACAAGCACTAACAGCAGTTTCATTAAATTGACAAAATCTATAAATAGTGTAAGAAATACAAGATGGAAATAAATGCTGAAAATGAGAAGTACAGGAGAAAATGAAATAGACAATAGAGCATCTAGCAATGAACAATAAACAGTGAATGCTAGAACAAGTAAATCTGAATAAAGATAAAACATCTAGCTAAGTGTTTGAAATATTAGTTTATCATGTGATCGGCTTGGGACTAGATCAGGCTGGTTATATATGATTAGCTATGATTCTTGAAGGTCAGGCTAACCATATGGTTAGCTATGATGCATGATAATGGTCAGGCTAATCATATATAACAGCTATGAAGCATGATGATGGTCAGGCCGCACCCGACGTGAGAAGTGGGGTGAGCTATGATGCACGCTAAGTTTGGATATGATCACATAATCTACTAATAGTTCTCCATCCCACAGCTAGCACGATGGATTCCAATCACGACTCCTCATGATGGGGATCTAGGGTGCTAACCCGTGTATCCATAGTGTCGGAATCAAGTATGTAATACACTACAATTTATAGAAGTAATCAACAATGAAAACTGTCAGAGAATGTACTCGCCTGTGGTCCTGAGCAAGGTGTGAGAATCGATGTCCAAAGTGGGATCACAAAGACCTAAATAAGATATCAATGTCAAAATAATGTCCTTGAATGATAATTAGGTAAAAATGTAAGTAAGTGTTTTCTAGGTCTAACTAGGTCTGAATAGTAAATTCTTGGTAGTATCAGTCTACACCTAGGTTTCTAGGTTGATTTCCAGGCTATACTAGTTGATACTAGGTTGTGACTAGGTTTCTAGGTCCATCTCATGAGTATCTAGTTACTAGGTATCATATAGCTATATAGACTATATAGTGACTCGTAATACTATATATATGACTTATAAATATACTTGTATTAAGCTATAACTAATATCTCACCTAGGACCTTATACTGGCTGAACTACACCTCAAACACACATGTGCACAGACATAGGTTCACTCAGTGGAACTCACTGATATCTGACACTCACAAAAACTCACTCACTGGCACCCACAGAAATTTATACACTGCCACACTTCTCTCTCTCACACATACAACATTCCCTCTCAAAATTTATACACAGACTTTCCCCTCCCCGGCACACATTCAGTGCACTAGATCACACACAGCACACAGATACACATGCCTATTTCCCTACAATGCTACACAGTTCTTTTCCCCAAATCTGATACACAGACACAAATACATAGACCTACACTTCCCACACACATGCAGTATCTGCACAGTTACACAGGTACTCACACAGTCTCTCACCTACTGTCCTACCCTGATACTCTACACAGGAAACACACACACACAGTTTCCTCACTGCCCTAATACCCCATAAAAGCTCACTCACTCACTCTCCTAACTGATACACTAGAACACACTCTAACTCACAGATTTATGAAAACTGGCACATACCCACCTACATATGTGCACTGCTCTTCACACAGTTTGCATACAGCTGATACCTGATACACATACACTCTAATATGTACACTGATACATGTGCACATGCACACACAGGATTTAATATTCAGACTTACACATGCACTTACACACTGGTGCATACACAGATTTATGCACTGCTAATAAGTTGTACAGTTGCACATTGAAATCACTGCTCACCCACACTCTAATATCTATCATAGTGAACCCTTCACCACACCTACTCAACCAATACTTACCTGAACACACACACCCACATGGACAGATTCTGGGACAACTCTAAAATGGCTAACTGATACACCTCCAGTTTGCTGATTTACACAGAACCAATACAGCCACACTAGGACACTGCTACACACACAGCTATGGTTCTCCTAACTGATACATAGGTACAACATTGGTAACACTCTGAGATTCATACCCTGCCACAACCTATTACTCATGAACTCCAGTACTTAGTTCATAGAAATTCAATGATACTAAGATACTAAAGAACTCCACACTGTCACGACCCGCACCCAGAATTTGGGCATGAGTCGTGGGTACGTCCAGCCTACGCCGTAGTATCGGCGGTAGAACGCTGTCTAGGTCACAACATAGTATATCCTGTCAATAGTCTCAACTCCGTACGGAGGACAATGATAAATAAATCACAGTTCTATAATATACTCAATCACAACTATAAACATAATGGCACGATGAGAATTGAAAAGAGTTCTATTAAAAACCAACCACAATAATCCAACTCAAATCCTGGGTCTAAATGACCTCACAAAGTCACAAATAATAAATACATCTCAGTCTCAGTCTAAAACAATAATGCAGAAAAAGTAGTCTAAGAACAGGCTGGTAAGTTCTCCTCTAGGATAGGCACCTCCTCTGGGATTTCTGGAGTGAAATCTTCCTCTATTCCTGGACCGTAATGAGTAGGGCAAAAGTCCTCCAGGTCCTCTGAAAATGTTGTGATCCAGTCAGGATTGGAGCGAAGCACAAGCACTAACAGCAGTTTCATTAAATTAACAAAATCTATAAACAGTGTAAGAGATACAAGATGGAAATAAATGCTGAAAATGAGAAGTACAGGAGAAAATAAAATAGACAATAGAGCATCTAGCAATGAACAATAAACAGTGAATGCTAGAACAAATGTATCTGAATAAAGATAAAACATCTAGCTAAGTGTTTGAAATATTAGTTTATCATGTGATCGGCTTGGGACTAGATCAGGCTGGTTATATATGATTAGCTATGATTCTTGAAGGTCAGGCTAACCATATGGTTAGCTATGATGCATGATAATGGTCAGGCTAATCATATATAACAGCTATGAAGCATGATGATGGTCAGGCCGCACCCGACGTGAGAAGTGGGGTGAGCTATGATGCATGGTAAGTTTGGATATGATCACATAACCTACTAATAGTTCCCCATTCCCCCAGCTAGCACGATGAATTCCAATCACGACTCCTCATGATGGGGATCTAGGGTGCTAACCCGTGTATCCATAGTATCGGAATCAAGTATGTAATACGCTACAATTTATAGAAGTAATCAACAATGAAAACTGTCAGAGAATGTACTCGCCTGTGGTCCTGAGCAAAATATGAGGGTTGATGTCCAAGATGAAATCACAGTGACCTATTTGGAATATAAATGTCAAGTACTGAATTTAAGAAATAACAAATTTAATTAATTAAGAAGATGAGGCTTCTAGGTCATGGATCAGTCTATACTAGGTTAATTCTAAGGTTTACTAGTCCATACTAGCTAATTAGTTGTCATTCTTAGTTATAAACACTAGGGTGTACTCATACTACCTCTATACCTATTTTATCTAGGTATTACCTTAACTATACATTACTACATTACATTAATAATAACCTCACATACCTTAGCTAGACTTAAAATTCTGATCCTAGTTCTTCCTTAACCTATGGCTTGACATTATAGTACCTATATCCTAATTACAACTGTTACCTCAACTTGGACCCAACTGATACCAAGTCCAACTGAACTCTTGGCTGTGTACTAACTACACAAATTCTGCACAGTAATACATAGGTAATTCACTCCCCCCTCTAGCTACTGACAGGAACTCTAAATCTACACAATAGCACCTACACACTGACAGGAACCTAGCTTACACAGGTAATGCACAGTTTACACAAATACATAGCCAATAAAACCCCTATTTACTGATACTTACTCTAACAATACACAGTCACTCTGAGAACACAGTCCTAGACACACTGTGAAACCTACTGCACAACACACAGGAATTGGAGAATAAAACCTGGGCACACACACAGTTGCTCTTACTGCTATACTGCTATACATCACATAGGGACTCCCTGCACTCACACACACTGAACCTAACTAGTATACCTACACAGTCACTGCACACTGTGCTTCCCTCACTGTACTCGAGCATGTGTGATCCTCTCTGAACACACACAACAAGTTACTGATTGATGCATAAACACACAGATATTGATACACAGTGTACAAGGATAAGGTAGCCACAGTTTAGTTTGGACTGATACTGTGTACTCCCTCACTGTACTCAGTCTAAGAACACAGGAAAAAAAACTCTCCCACAATACACACACACTTAGATTCCTACCTACTGATACACATAGGGAAAACACTAGTAGACACTGACTAATCCCTAACTACACTCATACACAACATAACTAACACGCACAGATACATACCTACACACAGTGACTGTTACACACTGACACAAGACTTCATATGGATTTTCACACAGTTGCTAACACTGAGAATACCCAGGTTCACACATAATGCCTCACATAGCCACACTCACTCACATTTTCTTTTACACACAAACATACCTACACAGGATACTGCACACACAGCTACTGAGAATACCTCACATACACATATGCACAGCCATAGGTTGACTGATACACACAGGTAATGCTAAGCCACACACTCTGCTGTACAAGACACTGAACTTCACTAGTGCACACACTGAAACCCACACTGCACCCTATAAACTAACAGATACCCTGTTCTTCTGCACTGACACACAGGAACTCCTCCTCTAACTGATACACACTGGTACATAACCACAGTCATACACAGATATTTTAATTCCCAGGTTCTGAAATAAACACACACACTAGGAATAATTCCTATGCACAGAAAATTAACTCATTGAACTCTACTGCTCACCCTACAGAAATACACAGCACACATATACAAACATCACAGTTTCCCCTTAAACCCGAGTACACACTGAAACCCAAAACACACAGTAACACACATGAATCCCGACTGCACAGAGAATCCCCTTATTCAAAATACCCACACCTGTACAAACCTAGATATATATATACAACATACATCAAATCTATCTACATATGTATAAATATATTTATAGATTAAAACTTGCAATGTCAGAAAGAACTAGATAGGTAATTCCTAAGGGCATTTCTACAAACACCTAGGGGCTGAGATCGGATCCACACAAGTATCCATGAATCCTAAACTCGAAAACCTAAAATCGAGGTCAACCCTACACTACATAATTACACATAACACAGATAATTCCCCCCTCTCCCTAAATCGAAACCCTAACTTCGAATCTACTCTCATACATGAGGTGAAAATCAGCCTACACTCAAAACCTAGGGTTAGGGTTCCTGATAATTGGGGAAAACCCCATGTTGGTCACCAAAACCTAATCCAAAACCCTAAAAACTGAACTACACAGCAAGGGTGGGTTCCTAATGGCCATGAACAACAGGAAACAGAATTAAAGGAATAGAAATAGGGTTTTACCTACAGGGATGGTTTCTTCACTGAGGTTCTTCTTCTCCAAGGCTTTTTGTCCCAAGTTCCTTGCATTCCTTGCTTGGAAGAGGAAGGTGGAAACCCTAGGGTTTAGGATTTCAAAATTTTTGGGGTGGGGAGATGGTTTCTCTTGGTGGAGGCTAGGGTTTCTTCTTCTATATGAAGAATGACTTCCCTTTTATATTAAAGCCCAGTTTAGGGTTTCCATGCCTAGTCTTTTTAGGTTAAACCCCCTGGCCCTCTCATGTAGAACCTAATTAACTCAGGTTTAGGCCTTCTAGGGTTTGAGGTCCCAGCCTAAAATTAGAATTTTAGGGTTTCACTAGAACTGGTTTACAATTTAGGTTGACTCACTAGGGTCTGTCCTAATGAGTTCTAGGGTTTCTCTAGAATTAGGTCTACACTTAGGGTTTAGTCATTAGGGTTTGACCTAATGGGTTCTAGGGCTTGACCTAAAACAAATATCACTCATAATATATATATAGTTTATATAACTCAGCAGATCAATTAAATAAATAATTATTCAAAATAGTAAAATTACACAATTGCCCTTATATGGAAAAGTGGTAGTGACAAGTCTACCCTCCTAAAAAAAATTTCGTCCTCGAAATTGGACTGAACTACAACAAGAATGAAATCAAAAAAAGAATATACCTCAAGTCTAGAAGAGATACGGGTATTGCTCGCGCATTTCGTCCTCTCTCTCCCAGGTCGACTCCCCTGGAGAGTGATGTCTCCATGCAACCCGAACCAAAGGAATAGTTTGGTTCCGCAACACCTTCTCTCTGCGGTCCAAGATCTCTACGGGCTGCTCTGGGTAGCTGAGCGTCGGACCAACCTCAATCTCCGAGTGATCAAGTACGTGACTAGGGTCGGCCACGTACCGTCTCAGCTGCGACACGTGGAACACATCATGCACTCCTTCTAATGCAGGCGGCAAGTCTAATCTATACGCCACTGCACCTACCCTTGCAAGAATACCGAAGGGTCCGATGTAGCGTGGGCTAAGCTTCCCGCTCCTACCATAACGAATCGTTCCACGCGTTGAAGAAATCCGTAGGAATACTAGGTCGCCAACCTAAAACAAAACAGTCTCAATATGCAGTCTAACAAATAAACACAAACCAAAATAACAATCTATACCTGAAACTCAAGGGGTCTACGGTGGCTGTCGGCCCAATGCCGCTGTCTGTCCTGTGCCACTCGCAGTCTGTCTCTGATGAGTTTTACCTTTTCTGCTGCATCCACGACCATTTCTGGTCCTAGCAAGGCTCTCTCTCTCCAACGTCGTCCCAAGATAACGGTGTACGACACCTCCGTCCATAAAGAGCCTCAAATGGTGACATCTCGATGCTGGCCTGGTAGCTGTTGTTGTAAGCAAACTCTACCAGGTGCAGATGTTCCTCCCAAGAACCTCCGAGATCTAGAACGCAAGTGCGTAGCATATCCTCGAGAGTCTGAATAGTCCGTTCATACTGCCCGTCCGTCTGGGGGTGATATGCGGTACTGAACTTGAGCTGAGTGCCCAAGCTAGCCTGCAGACTCCTCCAGAAGTGGGAAGTGAAACGACTATCCCGATCCGAGACGATGCTCACAGGAACTCCATGAAGCCTAACAATCTGACGCACGTACATCTCTGCGAGCCTCTCTGTCGACGTGCCCACCTTGAAAGGTAAGAAATGGGCTGATTTGGTCAACCTATCCACGATGACCCAAATCGCGTCTTTCCCTCCTGGAGAACGTGGAAGCCCTGAAACAAAATCCATGGTCACGTGCTCCCATTTCCATTCTGGAATAGGTAAAGGTTAAAGCAAACCTCCTGGCCTCTGCCGGTCTGCCTTTACCTGCTGGCACACTAGACACCGAGATACGAAGCGTGCTACCTCGCGCTTCATTCCATACCACCATACGTGCTCCCTCAAGTCTCGATACATCTTGTTGGCACCGGGATGCATCGAGTACTGAGAGCGGTGTGCCTCCTGCAAAACCTCCTCGCGCAGCTTCCCGCTCGGCACACACATCCTCGTGCCGTGCCGTAGGGAACCATCCTCTGCGATAGTAAAGTCGTCCAACAATCCTGTCTGAACCTGTGCTCTGATACTCCTCAGAGCCTCATCATCGTACTGCGCAGCTCTGATCCTGTTCATCAGCTCGGACTGTATCTGCAATCCCCACATCTGAATCTCAGTACCGGGAACTAACACCTCATTCTCTAAGCTTTCTAGATCAGCCAACAAATGTCTATCAGTCGTCAAGTACATAGCCGTCGGATACCTGCTCAAGGCATCGGCGACTACGTTGGCCTTCCCTGGGTGGTACTGTAATGAGATGTCAAAGTCCTTCATCAACTCTAACCACCTCCTCTGCCTCATGTTCAGCTCCTTCTGTGTGAACACGTACTTCAAGCTCTTGTGGTCGGTAAAGATCTCCACACGCTCTCCGTACAGATAATGCTTCCACAGCTTTAGAGCGAAGATAACTGCTGCCAACTCCAAATCGTGGGTGGGGTAGTTCTTTTCGTGAGGGCGTAACTGCATGGAAGCATAGGCAATTACCTTTCCATGCTGCTGAAGAACACATCCCAGACCCTTCCCTGAAGCATCACTGTAGATGGTGAAACCACCTGTCCCTGCTGGCAACGTCAAAATTGGAGCTGTCGTCAACCTCTTCTTCAGCTCATCAAATGCAGCCTGGCACTCCTCCGTCCAGACAAAATCCACATCTTTCCTAGTCAATCTGGTCATCGGCGCTGCAATCTTGGAGAAGTCTTGTACAAACCTCCTGTAGTATCCTGCTAGCCCGAGAAAACTCCTGATCTCAGCTACCGAACTGGGGGTAGCCCACGACTCCACTGCCTCGATCTTCTTTGGGTTAACCGAGATTCCGTCACCCGACACCACATGCCCAAGAAATTCAACCTTGTCAAGGAAGAATTCACACTTAGAGAGTTTCCCGTACAGCTTCTCCCTCCTGAGAGTCTCTAAGACCAATCTCAGGTGCTCTTCGTGCTCCTCCGGGGTCTTGGAATACACAAGAATATCGTCAATGAACACCACCATGAACTTGTCAAGGTACTGGTGGAACACCTTGTTCATCAAGTTCATGAATACTGCCGGTGCATTGGTTAAACCAAATGGCATCACCATGAACTCAAACTGGCCGTATCTGGTCCGAAAAGCTGTCTTCGGCGTGTCTTCTTTCTTCACCTTCACCTGGTGATAGCCGATCTCAAATCTATCTTTGAAAACACCCTCGCCCCGCTCAACTGATCGAAAAGATCATCTATCCTCGGCAGCGGGTACTTGTTCTTGATGGTGATATTGTTCAAAGCTCTATAATCAATGCACATGTGCACCGTGCCGTCCTTCTTCGGTACGAACAATACCGGAGCTCCCCATGGTGATGAACTGGATTTGATGAAGCCTTTGTCCTGCAGCTCCTCAACTTGCTTCTTCAGTTCTGCCAGCTCGCTGTTGTTGACTCTATAGACATGTTGTGAAATGGGCTCTGCTCCTGGAACCAAGTCTATAGAGAATTCAATATCTCTGTCTGGCGGCAAGCCTGGCAACTCTTCTGGAAATACATCCAGGAACTCCGCTATCAGAGGATGTGGCAACTCCTCTTCTTCTGCCCTGGCTCCACAAAATGTGCTCCTGCTCTGTTCCGCTGCCCCTCTGGCGACCTCAAACTCCGGCTCTCCTGGTGGTCTAAATAATACTCTGCCTCTATAACAATCTATAGTAGCATGATGCCTACTCAACCAGTCCATTCCGAGCACAATATCGTACCCCGAAAGTGGCATGACGAGTAAACTCACGCTCAAGTCTCGGCCTCCTACTGACACTCTCCGGTCCTTGCAGTGATCACGGACTAGGATAATACCTCCACCAGTCATGATCTTGCAAGTCCTAGCTAATGGTTCTGTGTCTAAATGATGTCGAAGTGCATATGATACAGACACAAAACTATGGGAAGCGCCAGAGTCGAATAAGATAAATGCAGGAATACAATCGAGAAGAACCGAACCTGTGATTAAGTCTCCTGCTGGCTCGATCTCCTCGACTGCCATGGCGTACGCTCGCCCCTGGGGTGCACCTCTCTGCTGCTGATGCTGGGCGAACTTCTGATGCTGTGGTGGAAGTGGTCCCCTCTGTTGTTGGCCTCCTGGTGCGGTAGGCACCCTGTCTGATCCTCTCTGGGCGGCTGCTCCACCCTGACCTGGACGAAAGGTAGGACAATCCTTCAGCTGGTGTGTCGTCGATCCGCAGGATAGACATGAGCCCAATCTCTTCCTGCAGATATCTCTAGTATGTCCCATCTTCTCGCAGTAAGCACACTGGATGGCGGGATGGTTCTGTCTCTGTTGCTGCTGCTGGACCTGCCCTCGGGCTGGTGCCTGATGCTGCTGCTGAAAGGGTCTCTGCTGTTGCTGCTGAAAGTGTGGACGCTTGCCCGGTCCCGTACTACTGTTTGCTCCTCCGGAACCATCGCGTCCCCTCTTGGGCCTGAGGCCCAAGTCATCTTCGGCTACTTGGGCATCCATCAATATGCCCTCGTAGGTAGCTGTGCGACGTCCCGACGTGCGAGACTTGATCTCCCTTGTCAGCCCCTTTCTGAATTTCAGGGCCCTGTCCCCCGGATCTCTAATCATCGATGGCGCGAAGCGGCTCAGGCGGAAAAACTCCGCGGCATACTCGTCGACGGACGAGCTCCCCTGGGCTAAGTCATGGAACTGACTCTCCAAAGCTCCCAGGGCAACATCAGGAAAGAACTTTTCTTTGAAGAGTTCCTTGAAATCCTCCCAAGTAAGTCCCCTGCGCAAGAGTCTCGGCTCCGTGCGAAACCATGTCAAGGCAATATCGAACATCTGGCTGCCCGCGGCCTCGATCTGGAGCGCCTCTGGAATCTGCGTCAAACGCAAGTTTCTCTCGATGTCATCTAGCCAATCATCGGCGTAGAGTATACCTTCTGTCCCCTTGAACTCCCGAGGCATCATCCTCTTAAAATCCACAATGGTGCCCGGCCTCTGTTGTTGCTGACCAGGATATTGCTGCTGCTGGGTGACTCTCTCCACAGCCTGGAGAGCCACTTGGTGAGCATTCTCCATGTTCACCCTCATCATCTCTATCTGGGCCTGATGTGCCTCAGCCTGCACTCTCTGGGACTCTGCCGACGTCCTCTGGGCATCGACCATGCCCTGAATTAAGGCGAACATCTGTGCTCCATCGACGGGCACACCTCCTGAATTAAGGCGAACATCTGTATCTGCTGCTTCGAGTCTCTGGGACCTTCTTGGCGGCATCCTGAAGACAGATCGAAAGAATCAATTAAAGCAATAGATACGATATCATCAAGGAAGGACAGTAAAAATTTCTAAAGGAATTAATCATTAAGAGTAGTATTATAAGGATCAGAAATTTTCTAATTATGATTGAGCATATCCTCGGCCTAATTCCTATTTCCTAAAACAGGTTCGTAGTAATACTCTAAGCGAGCACCACTACGATATCACTCTAATCTGAATCTAAGACTAGACTACAGACCTGCATGGGCCACCACTAAAAACGTGTCACGACCCGCACCCGAAATTTGGGCATGAGTCATGGGTACGTCCAGCCTACGCCGCAGTATCGGCGGTAGAACGCTGTCTAGGTCACAACATAGTATATCCTGTCAATAGTCTCAACTCCGTACGGAGGACAATGATAAATAAATCACAGTTCTATAATATACTCAATCATAACTATAAACATAATGGCACGATGAGAATTGAAAAGAGTTCAATTAAAAACCAACCACAATAATCCAACTCAAATCCTGGGTCTAAATGACCTCACAAAGTCACAAATAATAAATACATCTCAGTCTCAGTCTAAAATAATAATGCAGAAAAAGTAGTCTAAGAACAGGCTGGTAAGTTCTCCTCTAGGATAGGCGCCTCCTCTGGGATTTCTGGAGTGAAATATCCCTCTATTCCTGGACCGTAATGAGTAGGGCAAAAGTCCTCCAGGTCCTCTGAAAATGTTATGATCCAGTCAGGATTGGAGCGAAGCACAAGCACTAACAGCAGTTTCATTAAATTGACAAAATCTATAAACAGTGTAAGAGATACAAGATGGAAATAAATGCTGAAAATGAGAAGTACAGGAGAAAATGAAATAGACAATAGAGCATCTAGCAATGAACAATAAACAGTGAATGCTAGAACAAATGTATCTGAATAAAGATAAAACATCTAGCTAAGTGTTTGAAATATTAGTTTATCATGTGATCGGCTTGGGACTAGATCAGGCTGGTTATATATGATTAGCTATGATTCTTGAAGGTCAGGCTAACCATATGGTTAGCTATGATGCATGATAATGGTCAGGCTAATCATATATAACAGCTATGAAGCATGATGATGGTCAGGCCGCACCCGACGTGAGAAGTGGGGTGAGCTATGATGCATGGTAAGTTTGGATATGATCACATAACCTACTAATAGTTCCCCATTCCCCCAGCTAGCACGATAGATTCCAATCACGACTCCTCATGATGGGGATCTAGGGTGCTAACCCGTGTATCTATAGTGTCGGAATCAAGTATATAATACACTACAATTTATAGAAGTAATCAACAATGAAAACTGTCAGAGAATGTACTCGCCTGTGGTCCTGAGCAAAATGTGAGGGTTGATGTCCAAGATGAAATCACAGTGACCTATTTGGAATATAAATGTCAAGTACTGAATTTAAGAAATAACAAATTTAATTAATTAAGAAGATGAGGCTTCTAGGTCATGGATCAGTCTATACTAGGTTAATTCTAATGTTTACTAGTCCATACTAGCTAATTAGTTGTCATTCTTAGTTATAAACACTAGGGTGTACTCATACTACCTCTATACCTATTTTATCTAGGTATTACCTTAACTATACATTACTACATTACATTAACAATAACCTCACATAGCTTAGCTAGACTTAAAATTCTGATCCTAGTTCTTCCTTAACCTATGGCTTGACATTATAGTACCTATATCCTAATTACAACTGTTACCTCAACTTGGACCCAACTGATACCAAGTCCAACTGAACTCTTGGCTGTGTACTAACTACACAAATTCTGCACAGTAATACACAGGTATTCACTCCCCCCTCTAGCTACTGACAGGAGCTCTAAATCTACACAATAGCACCTACACACTGACAGGAACCTAGCTTACACAGGTAATGCACAGTTTACACAAATACATAGCCAATAAAACCCCTATTTACTGATACTTACTCTAACAATACACAGTCACTCTGAGAACACAGTCCTAGACACTGTGAAACCTACTGCACAACACACAGGAATTGGAGAATAAAACCTGGGCACACACACAGTTGCTCTTACTGCTACACTGCTATACATCACATAGGGACTCCCTGCACTCACACACACTGAACCTAACTAGTACACCTACACAGTCACTGCACACTGTGCTCCCCTCACTGTACTCGAGCATGTGTGATCCTCTCTGAACACACACAACAAGTTACTGATTGATGCATAAACACACAGATATTGATACACAGTGTACAAGGATAAGGTAGCCACAGTTCAGTTTGGACTGATACTGTGTACTCCCTCACTGTACTCAGTCTAAGAACACAGGAAAAAAAAACTCTCCCACAATACACACACACTTAGATTCCTACCTACTGATACACATAGGGAAAATACTAGTAGACACTGACTAATCCCTAACTACACTCATACACAACATAACTGACACACACAGATACATACCTACACACAGTGACTGTTACACACTGACACAAGACTTCATATGGATTTTCACACAGTTGCTAACACTGAGAATACCCAGGTTCACACATAATACCTCACATAGCCACACTCACTCACATTTTCTTTTACACACAAACATACCTACACAGGATACTGCACACACAGCTACTGAGAATACCTCACATACACATATGCACAGCCATAGGTTGACTGATACACACAGGTAATGCTAAGCCACACACTCTGCTGTACAAGACACTGAACTTCACTAGTGCACACACTGAAACCCACACTGCACCCTATAAACTAACAGATACCCTGTTCTTCTGCACTGACACACAGGAACTCCTCCTCTAACTGATACACACTGGTACATAACCACAGTCATACACAGATATTTTAATTCCCAGGTTCTGAAATAAACACACACACTAGGAATAATTCCTATGCACAAAAAATTAACTCATTGAACTCTACTGCTCACCCTACAGAAATATACAGCACACATATACTCACATCACAGTTTCCCCTTAAACCCGAGTACACACTGAAACCCAAAACACACAGTAACACACATGAATCCCGCTGCACAGAGAATCCCCTTCTTCAAAACACCCACACCTGTACAAACCTAGATATATATATACAACACACATCAAATCTATCTACATATGTATAAATATATTTATAGATTAAAACTTGCAATGTCAGAAAGAACTAGATAGGTAATTCCTAAGGGCATTTCTACAAACACCTAGGGGCTGAGATCGGATCCACACAAGTATCCATGAATCCTAAACTCGAAAACCTAAAATCGAGGTCAACCCTACACTACATAATTACACATAACACAGATAATTCTCCCCTCTCCCCAAATCGAAACCCTAACTTCGAATCTACTCTCATACATGAGGTGAAAATCAGCCTACACTCAAAACCTAGGGTTAGGGTTCCTGATAATTGGGGAAAACCCCATGTTGGTCACCAAAACCTAATCCAAAACCCTAAAAACCGAACTACACAGCAAGGGTGGGTTCCTAATGGCCATGAACAACAGGAAACAGAATTAAAGGAATAGAAATAGGGTTTTACCTACAGGGATGGTTTCTTCACTGAGGTTCTTCTTCTCCAAGGCTTTTTGTCCCAAGTTCCTTGCTTTCCTTGCTTGGAAGAGGAAGGTGGAAACCCTAGGGTTTAGGATTTCGAAATTTTTGGGGTGGGGAGATGGTTTCTCTTGGTGGAGGCTAGGGTTTCTTCTTCTATATGAAGAATGACTTCCCTTTTATATTAAAGCCCAGTTTAGGGTTTCCATGCCTAGTCTTTTTAGGTTAAACCCCCTGGCCCTCTCATGTAGAACCTAATTAACTCAGGTTTAGGCCTTCTAGGGTTTGAGGTCCCAGCCTAAAATTAGAATTTTAGGGTTTCACTAGAACTGGTTTACAATTTAGGTTGACTCACTAGGGTCTGTCCTAATGAGTTCTAGGGTTTCTCTAGAATTAGGTCTACACTTAGGGTTTAGTCATTAGGGTTTGACCTAATGGGTTCTAGGGCTTGACCTAAAACAAATATCACTCACAATATATATATAGTTTATATAACTCAGCAGATTAATTAAATAAATAATTATTCAAAATAGTGAAATTACACAATTGCCCTTATATGGAAAAGTGGTAGTGACACACACTGTTATTTACAGTCTGATATACTAGGATTCACTGCACACAAGTTCTCACTGCTACTCACTGACACATACTAGAACCTAGACACACATAGACATAGGCACACTCACACCTACTGCTACACACTGAAAACACATAGATACACCCACTGATGCCCAATTGCACAAATACACACAGACAATGTATTCCTTGATACACACACATGTATTAGGTTCTAGGATACACATAGTTACTGAACACCTACACACATAGGTACATGAACTGAATTCGTATTGAACATCATAGGTACACACTAGGTATTTCTGAGAGCTCTCATCTACACCTACAGGTACATGCCTACAGCTCACTCACACACAGTCACCAAAATGCCCGACTGCACAGTACATCTCTCTAAGCCCGACTGTACACTGGTTTTCCCCCAATTGTACACAACCTGTTCCCAGTGCCATCATATGTCAAAATACAGGAATAGACAAAAAAAACCCTAAGAACATTTTATCAAACACATCTCCAACGTATGCATATCTATATATGTATATACATCAAAACAAAGCAAGATTAACATAGATCTAAAAGCTAAACACCCTACTAATCATATCATCAAGCACAAGAAGTGCAGAAACAAATTTATATACAAACCCATCAATCCTCAAATTAAACCCCCCCCCAAATCGAGTTCAAACCTACATACATGAGATGAACTCTGTCTACATACAAATACCTAGGGTTAGGGTTCACGAAAAATTGGGGAAACCAAATGTTGGGACACTTAAACCCTAATCCAAACCCTAAAAATCGAACTACACAGCAAGGGTTCCCTAATGGCCAACAATCGACAGAAAAACAGAAATTAAAGGATAAAAATTCGAATTTACCTATAGAGATGGGTTCTCAAATGGGAGTTCTTCTTCCCCAAGGTTCCTTGGCCCACGTTTCTTGATTTCCTTGCTTTGGAGGGGGAAGATGGAAGCCCTAGGGTTAAATCTCAAAAATTGGGTGAGGAGATGGTTTCTCTTGATGGAGGCTAGGGTTTCTCTTTTCTACATGAAGGAAGAGAGGGTTCCCTTTTATATTAAACCTAATTAGGGTTTCAATGCATTGTTTAGGTTAAACCCTCTATGGTAGGTCATGTAAAACCTAATTGACTCAGGTTTAGGTCTGCTAGAGTTTGAGGGTTCACCCTAAAATTTGTATTCTAGGGTTTCACTAGAACTGGTTTACAATTAGGGTTGACTCACTAGGGTCTGTCCTAATGAGTTCTAGGGTTTAACCTAAAACTAAACATTACTAATAATAATATAATTAGTTACAAAACTCGGCAATTAATTAAATTCATAATTATTTAAAATAGTTAAATTACACAAATGCTCTTATATGGAAAAGTGGTAGTGACAATCCTGCAGTCCTCTGATGTTCAGCCTTGACTTGCTGACAAACTAAACACCTTGCCACAAACCTTATAATTTCCCTCTTCATCCCATGACACCAGAAATGCTGTCTCAAGTCTCGGTACATCTTCGTACCCCCGGGATGAATGGAATAAATCGAGCTATGAGCCTCGGTCATCAACTCTTGGCGTAGCTTGCCACTCGGAACATATAGGCGATCTTCGCACCTCAACGTTCCGTCTTCATGAATCCTGAGTCCCGTCAGTATGCCGACTTCTGTTCTCTCTCGCAGACGTCGGAATCTCGCATCTGTAGGCAATGCTGCCCTGATCCTCTCGATCAAAGTAGATTGAACCTCAAGACTGGCCATCTGTCCATCCATGCCTGGCAATACGATCTCTATCCCAAGCTCCTGGAGATCCTCTAGCAACTGTCGCTGCATCGTCAGAAAGTATGCCATGGGCTTCCTGCTTAAGGCATCTGCTACGACGTTCGCCTTGCCAGGGTGGTACTATAGCTCAATATCATAATCTGTCATCAGCTCTAGCCACCGTCTCTGCCTCATATTGAGCTACTTCTGCGTGTAGACGTACTTCAGGCTTTTATGATCTGTATAAATCTCAACACGCTCACCATAAAGGTAATGTCTCCATAGCTTTAGTGTAAATATCACCGCAGCTAGCTCCAAGTCGTGCGTCGGATAGTTCTAATCATGTACTCTCAGTTGTCTCGATGTGTAGGCTATCACCTTGCCGTGTTGCATCAGTACGCATCCCAATCCGCTCCCTGACGCATCACTGTACACTACAAATCCTCCTGATCCGGAAGATAGTGTCAAAATCGGTGCTGATGTCAGACGCTTCTTCAGCTCATCGAAAGCCGCCTGACACTCGTCTGTCCAGATAAACTCCTCGCCCTTACGCGTCAGTCGGATCATAGGCGCAGCTATCCTCAAAAAGTTTTCCACGAACCTCCGGTAATATCCGGCAAGTCCGAGGAAACTCCTAACCTCTGTAACTGATGTAAGGGTAGGCCAGGTCTCTACTGCAGCTATCTTCTCCGGATCCACTGATAGTCCATCTCCGGTGATTATGTGTCCCAGAAATGGTACCCTATCCAAGCAAAACTCACATTTGCTGAGTTTGGCGTACAGCCTCTCATGTCTCAACATCTCCAACACAATCCTGAGATGTCTCTCATGCTCCTCCTGGCTCTTGGAATATATTAGGATATCGTCTATAAATACCACCACGAACTTATCTAAGTACTGGTGGAAGACATTGTTCATCAAACACATGAATACTGCTGGTGCGTTGGTTAAACCAAACGGCATGACTAAAAACTCATAGTGGCCATACTTCGTCCGAAAGGCCGTCTTCTGGATGTCCTCTTTTCGTACCTTGATCTGATGATATCCGGATCTGAGGTCGATCTTCGAGAATACACATGCACCGCTAAGCTGATCAAACAAATCATCGATGCGCGGTAGTGGATACTTGTTCTTTATCGTTACAGCATTTAGCGCCCTGTAATCGATACACAAACGTACCGTACCGTCCTTCTTCGGTATGAACAGAATGGGTGCTCCCCATGGAGATACACTAGCCCGTATGAAACCCTTTTCTAAGAGATCATCTACTTGAATCTTCAGCTCAACCAACTCCTTCGGTGCTAGTCTGTAAACGGGGGAAGTAACTGGCTCGGCTCCTGGAGTCAACTCTATAGTGAACTCAATCTCTGTCAGGTGGCAGTCCTGGGAGGTCCTCTGGAAACATATCCTCGAACTCTACTATAAAGTGAGGGTACATCGATTCACCTTCTGTAATGTGTGTCGCTAGGGTAGGTTGGACACCATGCTCTCGGGCTCCCCGAAGAAACTCAAACTCTGGGAGATCTGGGGGTCTAAAGATGACACAACCACGATGGCAATCTAGCGTTGCGTGGTACTGGCTCAACCAATCCATGCCTAGGACAATGTCATAGTCCGGCATGAAGAAAACCAAAAATCGGGCACGCATCTCTCGCCCGCATGCAACTACTGAATATGACCTACGAGTGTCACTAACAGGTACTATTCCACCTCCCGTAAGAATCCTCTTGACCTTCGAAAGGGGTGCAGTGGCTATTCTATGGGTAGCCACGAAACTAGCAGCTATAAAAGAGTGTGTGGCACCAGAATCAAATAGGACTAATGCTGGTAATGTAGCTACTAAGATTGTACCTGCTATCACTTCTCCTGCTGTCTCAGCCTCCTCGACGGTCATAGCATAGGCCTGTCCTTGCCTCGGTGCTGGTGCCCTCTGATGCTGCTGCTGAACCTGCTGGTATCGCTCTCCCTGTGGAGCCAAAGGTGGCCTCCTCTGGTTCACTCCTGGTGCTGGGGGTCGCTGCGCTCCAGCTCCTGCGTAGGGTGGCCTCGGCCCAGGAGGCTGCTGATAAGGCCTCGACGCTGGCAGGGCTGGACGGTGTACCATCTGTACTGGATCTCTCTGCTCAGGGCAATCTCTGATGGCATGCTGGGGCGATCCACATCTCAAACATACGCCCAACCTCCGTCTACAGTCCCTCATCAAATATCCCCTCTTGCTGCAGAAATGGCATGTGGGGATGACTGCTCCCTGCTGGGGTGCTGCCCTCTGTTGCTGCTGCTGTACGAGAGGGCGCTTCGCAGGTCCTCCATGCGGGGTTCGGACTGCTGATGACGATGCAAAGGGGCGTTTCTGGCTAGCCTCCAACTTGTTGATACGGTCCTGGCGTCGTGCTGCAAGTAGTACATCGGAGTAAGTGGTGGGGGCTGTGGACCCGATAAGCCTCTGGGTCTCATAACTCAGGCCCTCATAAAACTTCTCGGCCTTAGCTTCTTCAGTGGGGATCAGGTATGGTGCAAATCTGCTCAGGCGGAGGAACTCAGAATTGTATTCCTCTAAAGTCATACTCCCCTGGATGAGGTTCTGAAATCTGCTCCGAAGCTCTGCTCGGGCGGTAGAGGGTATGTACATCTCCTGGAAGAGTCTGGAGAACTCTTCCCAGGTGACGAGATCCGGTCCCAAACGCTCCTCCTCGGAAAGCCACCAGTGATGAGCGTTGCCGGTGAGCTGCATCCTGACAGCTGTCATTCATCGGTGTCAGGGGAGATCAGTAGCCTCTAGCTGGTGCTGAATGCCGGTGAGCCAAGCGTGGACCTCCGTCGGCTCCTCGGTGCCTGCAAAAGGTTACGGTATCAAACGTCGGAAGTCTATGACAGACCCTCACGTCGGTGCATATGCGGGTGGCGTCGCCTGTCCCAAGGCCGTCACGATGCTCTCTCTCAAAGTCTCAGCCTGGTGCTGCTGGGCCTGCTGGGCCTGGTGCTGAGCCTGGTGCTGGGCCTACTGCTGGGCCTGCTGCTGGGCCTGCATCATCGCAAACATCATCTGGAACATCTGGGTTCCGTCCATCGGCTGCCCTGTGGGGAATGGCATATAGGGCATCTGGGGCAGAAATGGTGGAGGAGGTGGTAACTGTTGCTCCTCCTGACTCGGGATCCTCTGATCCTCAGGTCCTGCCTGATGCGGAGTCTGGTGTCCGCCTGATGGCATATCGGGATGTCCTGATGACTGTCCCATGGGAGCTGGAGTCAGTAGAAGGACCTGCTCCAGATCCGGTTCCCCGGATGATACAGCGTCTCGGGGAACGTCGCCAGGCTGCGCGATACGTCCCCTGCAGAGATTCATAACTCTGAAAAGAAGTCATGACTGCGATCAGTGTTTGAGGAAAATAAACAAGATGCAGTTTGATAAACGATATCGAGATAGAGGTGTCATGTGAAGGTTTCAAACTTTGCAGATGAGATTTCTAACTCTATTCCTAATTTGTAGGCTCGCTTGGCACAGTCAGGTGACCAAGACAATATAAAATTGGACCTGCATGGGCCACCACAAAAACCTTGTCATACCCCAGTTCCATGGATAAGGAACCGAGCCACGTGGAAATGGCCAGCAGTGTACTTCGGCGGGCTTTCCAATCCAATAGGCCCGTCGGAGTACACTTAAGCTGTGAAGTACAATGAATAACCCAACACATAACACAAGCAAACTCAATCTAAATCTCATCCACAGGCAGCAATATAAGAGCACAATAGAAGGAAATACAACGACTAATGTGCAGGAAGGAAATATCCAAATAGTATCAAGTACAATCACTAGAGTAGTCACACGAGGACAAATCTGCTAGCACAAATAAACTGGAATGGAAATAACAATAAGATAACTTGGGACGGTAGCAGGTAACTAGGTAAAGATACCGTCCCAAGGAAAGAGTCACTACCAGCGGTCAGGCGAAGTCCTCAGGAATGACCTCGTCCTCGGCAGTGAGAACAACAGCTGGATAGATGTCCGGTCCGTACTCCTCCAGGTAATCCTTGTAACCTACACCTGGAAGGGAACCAGGTCCTCAGAGGGACATAACAAGGTACAAGAAAATAACATGCCAAGTAAACAGAAAGTACAAGTGCACGACAGGGTACTCTATCAAAACCAAACAAGTGTGACACAGTTTAAAGACAACGTTCGACGCGTGGGCCGTCCAAAATAAAACTGCAGCTCCGAACACAGAGACACACGGGTTGTACCGCAGCTCCGAGCACAGAGACACATGGGTGCTACTACTACACTATGAAACAGGATCACTACATCTATAAGCGCGTGCAGAGTAGCCCAAACGTCTAGTAACTGTCTTTCCCTTCCCAAGCGGTCAACGATTGTGCGTTAAACCTGAACCTCTAACTACAGTCTTGACACACACAGAATTTAACTTAACAGACGCGACCCTAAGGTCGTCCCAGTCTCTGGTCATGATGTCAGTATCAGGATACAGGAATCTGGCACGAACACAGTGTATGAGTGTGTCCTGGGGTATCGATGTACTCTGGTACGTGCATCGAGGTGCTATGAAGCAACAATAATTAATCTAAGTCGTTAAGTCGAATGTCAACACCCGGTTATGAACCGGACACGGAATATCGAACATCAACGTAAATAAGCGCACAATGTACAATAAGAAAAATAATATCTGTAAACTGAAATACTGGGTGGCAAGGTACACTTGCCTGCGTGCGGCTGCTGATGAGGGAGATCGGGTACTGCGTCCAAGTCTTCAGGTCCCGTAATACCTAGAGATGAATTACAAACTAGAATCAATAATCTATTTTACAACAGACAGGTGTGCTACATATTGCTAAGTCTAGACTCAGTCTCTGGAATTACCTAATATTATTATCGTCCTCAATTCATTGTCTCGTGATCCGATCTACTACTCATTCCGGATAATTTACCTGCTCTCCATTTGCAGGTATTTTATAACCTCAATCAATTTCTATTTAATCCGTAATTGCTGGATTTAATTATTTATTTATTTTAACCATGTATATGCCAACAATATAAATATCAATTTCTATCTGCTATATCTTCCTTGAATCATCGATATACCAGATTCCATATATATCTCAAACATACATTTTCTTTTATTACTATCTTACACTATGCATCCACATATATAAGCCAAAACCTTAGCTAACATTCTTAACCGCAAGATACATGGCTATACCACAACTATATAAACATCCATTTTAAACCTTAGCCAATATGAAAACATCCTCATTCCAATAATATTTGCATACCACAAACTCATATTTCCTTTAGTTCAATTGTTTCACTAAACTATCATTTATCATCACTAAACAAACACTAGTAATATATTAAATCTCTTTAAACACTACCTCATCCGTATGCATATTTAACCATCATTAGCCTCAGTCTACATATATATACCTCAACCATATATTTTTAGTTATCACACTACCATAACCATCCACAAACTTAAACCCAAACCCTTGCTAGTATATCACATGCATAAACACCATCAATGTAACCCAAAACAAATTCTGGAATTAAATGAGACTAGGGGAAGAGTCGACCTTGGCGTCGACGGTGCCGGATTCGGTCGGAGAAGGTGGAGATGATACAACTAGGGTGGCCGGACGGGAAACTGCGGGGTCGGCGGAATGCTGGCCGGCCGGGAACGGTCTGCGTCGAGTGCTACACACCGCGAGGGGGGTCGGCTGCTCTCAGTTGGCCAGAATGCAGTCTGCAGCCGAGGCGCTCAGGTCTGCTCCCAGTTGGCCGGAGTTCAGTCTGCAGCAGAGGCGCTCGGCGGAAAGGCTGCTCTGGTTTGGAGTAGGGTCGGGATGCACAGGTCGGTGGTGGTTCAGGCCGCTGTGGGGCGAGGACGCACGGCTGCAGTAGGGTGGCCACGGGCTGGCCGACGTTGGCCGCGGCGTGGGGTGGCTGGCTTTGGGGGATGTCGGGATGGCCGGAGTAAGGCTTGGCCGGAGGTCAGGTATTCCGGTCGGGGTGGTTTCAAGTGGGAGGAGGAAGGTGGGAGGAAGAGAAGAAGAATTAAGAATGTAGAGTGAAGAAGGAGAAGCTTTGCATGGGGAGTAATAAATGGAGGAGGAGAGAGAGTGGTGTTGGGATTAGGGCCGGTAGAGTGTGTTGAGGGTGGGGGAGAAATGATACTTTATAGGGAGATGTGAGGGTTTGAATGTGTGGTTGGGATTCTCCTAGGTAGAATGAGTGGTGGTGATTTAATATGGATAGGGTGTGAGGTTTCTTCATGAGGGAATGAGGGAAATGGGTTTGGGACCCCATTTTGGGACCCTACAAATAATCATGACCAATGAGGTGTTGCCAACAATTCAATAATTGCAAATAAGCCCCCGTAAATTCGGGAATTTGCATGGACACATGAGATGACGTAAAAATTACGGAGAAAAATATATTTAAAAATGTCATGGTGTGGGGGGTGTTGCGCGTTAGGCGCAGGTCAAATTTGAAGGGCATTGGGATTAATTTAATATTAAAATAGAATTTACAGAGTTGGTAAATCCTGATTTAATTAAAGATAACGCGTGCCGTGAATTTAATTTAATTGGGGCCCGCGGGGTCAAAATTCGGAAACGGCGCAAAGGCCAAAAATGGTGGGGGCTTGGAGTCAGTCTTGGACCCTTTAGTTGGTCCGGCTCAATGGGTTAAGTTGGTACCCCAAAATCGAGGGTAACGACACAGGTGTCCGACACGGAATTAAATACGGATTACGATTTTCGGAATGTCGCACAATTAATTTAGAGCGCACAAAAACTGATTTTAACGGTCGGAAAAGTCTAGTGCCTAATTTGGCGAGTTGAGTCGAGTGTACAATATTTGTACGGAATTTACGGGCTGATAATGGGCTCCGAATAATTAGACAAAGATCGGGTGTTTCAATGGTTTAAATAAATGGATTAAAATTTCAGGTAAATATCTTCTACTTCTACACCTCAATATCTTCTATCAAAATTTTTCTGGCCCACTCTAACTATCTACAGAATAAATTGAGGGGGTTTACACAATTCTAATTTTTCCTAAGTCATCAATCCGTTACACTGAGTCAATGATTAATCGTTAAAAATTTTTAACATCCATCAAGCCAAGTCCATCTAATAACCATCCATGCCATAATCAATATTTGCCAAGCCAAGTCGTCCAAATTTTAAAGTTATCGTTCAATAAATCCATAGTTTATATCTAGCATTCCTCAAAACAATAAAGTTTAAAGTTTTAATTCGATAATCTACCTATCATTCATCCAACTAGAAAATCTTTGAGCTAGAATCTATCTAACCTTGACATATTTTAAAGTCCTTAAGTATATCCATACAATAATAAAATCATTTATTGGTGTAGCATTATTTCGTTTTATCCCATCTGTCCTCTGAACTACATTCAAGATCAACTCGTCCAAACTCAAGACCAAATTCGATATCGTCTATATTAGTTCCTCAAGCAACATGATTATTCAACCATATAAACTCATGTCACGCCCAGTCCCAAAATACATAGGACTAGGACACATAAGCATGCCAGCCGCATGGATATGGCAACTCTAATATATGGAAACCAAAATTCACACGTACGCTGTAATATGAATATCAAATCCACAAGTGGTCTAAACATATGTCACAAGTCACAGGGTATAATCTAAATCTCATCCACAAAAATTAAATATAATTAAATAACCAATATCTATGAAACTAGATCTCAATAAGAAGTATCTAAGGATGATAGTTGGATGGAAACAAATCTACTACTAACTAGAATATAAGAGTAAATACAATATAAGTATAACACAACAAACACAATATATAATAATACCAGCTATCAATCACGGGCTCGAAGAGAAGACATCGTCGAAACTTATGTGACCATCCGAATCTGCACTCCTACGAATACTCAAGAACAAATACACCTGAAAGGGCCAGGTCCTCAGAGGGACATAACAAGATACATAAAAGCATGCCAATAAAGTACTAAAATAAATATCCAATGGTCGCCTAACCGTCTAAGTGAATGCAGTTAAGAACAACTTTCTCCACAAGTGAGCTATCTGGCTAAAAACTGGGATTGGCATGACTCTCTCGGAGAACTAGGGGCCTCAAAGGCACGTCGTCTTTTGAACGGTGGAGGCCCGCCAAGTAGTATAGGGGTCATCACCGTCCGTATCTCCAACGGAGCTTCCGGGTTACAGAAGGAAAAGTGCAAAGGAGCCCAAATATGGTACTTATTGTTCTCCCCACCCCATGATCTAAGCATGTCACATCCATAACACGATTTGGTCCATAGCCTATCTTTAGTACCCTAGCCCACTCCTGCAACCAAACAAGGACAAAGATTGGACCACCGTACTACAATAGGCTATGTCCATGAACCTCTAATAACTGCTAAGTCTTCTAGCATACAAAGTTTCTATTAGCAGTTATCCCTAACGCACGACCATACGTACAGGAGGACAGACCTGTCACGCAGTCCATGATCTATATGAAACTCACACTCGTGTAACAACTGTGTCAAGGCTAATGAACCTAAAGATGCTACATGATAATGGGGTAGTCTCATAAACAAGGTCAATGCAAATATATATATAAAAATATATCGCGACGATACTGTCGCGCGCATTTTATATAACAGCTAAAATATATGAACTAAAGACAGAAAATAAGGATGTATGCAACATATGGAAAATAAATAACAGTACAATGGCAAGGTATACTTGCCTGGCAAGAAAGCTGCAATTTACCAATAACCTGCTCCAGAAGTCGCGCAGAATAAATCCAACATCCTATGTACATATAATATAATGCAATATAATTATTAGTCATTATACTAGTACATACACAACAATATTTACACTGGACTCAGGGGATACACTAGGGGTAGCACTAGTCATCTAACACGGTCAATTATGTATTGAATTACGCGGGCATCGCGTTCTTCAAATACTGTATAAAATCAGTCAGTCAACTGACAGGTGTCTACGTCAGTACGTTAATGTACGCAAGGCAGACAATTCATAAGTTCCTAGGGTCAACATGGTCAAGGTAAGTACGGGACAGTCCACGATGTCCTAGGGTCATACAGTCTAAATATATATAGTCATAATTATCAATTAGTATTTACTTACATATATATTCATATTTATATAATAATATAACCAGCAATTTATTTACATAACTATTGGAATACATATATATATTAAATATGTACATAAATATATATACCAATTAATAATATGCTAATGATTAATTAGATATACATCTACTAGATATATGTATATATACAGATTGAATAATGTTCGCGTGCGCGTACGTGTATGTGTACGAACGCGAGTTGGGTTTACCGACTCAAGGTCTGCTATCTGCTAACTGTGGTACAGAAATACTAATGTCCTATTGGCGCACACACGAACATACATAAAAGGAGAAGACAGACAGGTTCATACCTCGGAGTACGTATACGGGTACGACGGTGAGGTTGACGACGACGATGATGACTATAACGACGATGATGATGATGATTACAATAAATACGATGCCTGCTGATACGATGATGATTAAGGGTGAGATGATGACGATGATAATGGTGATGGTGTTAGGGATTACGGTAGTGTGGATGGGCTACTGTTCCAACCAGGCGAGGGGAGGTCCGAAAAGGAGGACAGGGAATGATGGAGTGGTGGTTGTCGATGTGGTAGCAGGGAACGGGGTGGTGAACATGGAGGCCAAGGAGGAAGAGGGACTCAGGTGAACGAAGGGAGGAAGATGGCAATGGTGGTGGTGTTGTGGTGGACTGGCCTGGCGAGGGGAGATGACAAGGATGGGGAGTCGGGTGATGTCGACGAGAGGTGGTCGGGGGGATGTCAGGACACTGGGTTCGGTAAAGCCTACGGTTCTGGGTACAGTGTACAAAGGCGGTGACGTGGTCTCGCTTGTATATGTGGTGCTCCAGTAGGGTTGATGAATGTCCGTCGACGTTCGACATCTGGTGCGCCTCAGCGAGTCGTTCGGCCATTGCGGCGGTCGGGAACGGTCCCTGTCGACTGGGATATCCGCCCTTTGTTAGGTCGAACGGTCGCGCAGTTGGCTGCTCTGGCGAGGTGGCTCCTTGGAGGGAGGAGGTGACTCGGGGACGATGGTGGACTCGACGGTGGTGGTGGTGTGATGGTGGCGGTGGATGATGACTCTCAAGCGGAGGAGAGCAGCCGTTAATGGTGGTGGTGATAGCTAATGTCTAGTCGGCGGGTTGAGGACGGCCGAGGCGGTGGGTCTGCCCATGGTCGGGGGAAGAAGACGTCAGGAAGGAGGACGTCAAGGTGGTGGGGGAGCTCCGGGATGTTCTGTGGTGGTGTTGATGGGTCCGGCGAGGGGAGATAGACGGCGGAGGTGAGGCAGTGGTCGAGGAAGGGAAGTGCAGGCAAGGGGGTGCTGGTGGAGTCGTTGTGGTCGGGGAACGGCCGGCGGAGCTCCGGCCAGGTAGGGGTGCACAGGGAGAGGGAAGGGGAAGAAGGAGAAGTCGACTACTGGGAAATAGAGTTTGGGTTTAGGATGATTTAGAAAAAGAAAACGGGAAGAGAAATTGTATTTATACACATGTAGACTTTGGGTTTGGGTTGACCTAGTTAGGTAGACTTAGTCAACACTCTTTGGCTTGGGCCTTGGCTTATATGAGGATATTTGTGGGCTAGAAATTATATTGTCTAAATTGCAAGACTAGAATTAAATTGAGGGGGCGATGTTGTGCGTTGCACATCCAGAAAATTATGGAAAAATTCCTATGAAGGGGAAAGTTGGATTTCTTCATGAATTATCCAATGATGGGGATACCTCAATGCGCTTTTGCATAAAAATGCCCAACAATTGGAAAATTGCACAAAGGCGATAATTGGATTTTAATTAATTAAATCGAATATGCACGATGTTCTAGAATTAATTAGAAGTATATAGGAATGAAATTGGATGGGACACAAGTGTAGGAACGTAGATGGTACAGTGTAGAATATTAATAAAATTTGGTTTGCACAAAACGCTTAAGATTGTGTCTCCAATTTCGATTGGGACGCACAAGGGTACAAAATTAAAATTTATTTCGAATTAAGAAATAACGTCTGCGACGTTTATTGTGCGGCTAAAATATAGCACCAGAGAGCAATATTATAAGTTCCACAAGAGTCAGAATAGTAGGCGGGCATGTCTAGGATGAGGTTGTGAAGTTTGTAGATAGGCAATGGCTAGTAAGGTGCTCCAATTATCGAAGCAACGGTAAGATGCGCTACATGATATAAATTATTGTATAATTAAATAAATGTCGTATTCTAATTCTATTTGGCTCAAACTAGCCCTAGTTTCACTATCTAAGCAAAGCAGGCCTAATATTGGGTGAGGGGGTTTATAACTCATCCAGATTTGAAACCAAATATTCATACTCAACCCAATTCTATCGCGCGATATCCTTTCTTAATCCTCTAATTCATTACTCGTGACACAAAACTTTATCCCAATGATTCCATCCGAAATTGCACGTATGATCCTAAATTTTCTCAACCAAAATATCTATTTCGTTGCTTTGAATCTCTATCCGATATACTCTCTGTATTCACTCGACACATCCTCGATCGTTCGAGCCAAATCTCGTACGACACACTCGATTTACGGCTAGACAAGTAATTCTAGGCTTTGCACAACATCTCGTCGCTTGTTGACAAACTCATCGATACTCCGATGTCCTTGATCAATATCCTCAAGTTATCTCATACACCACTCAGGACTCAAGATATTCGATATATCCTCAAAACCGAATTCGCATATTTTAGTTAACATTCAACCGATCCGTTCCTCAAAATCCCAGCACGATCCTCGAAATTTGCATTGAAAATCCCAGTCTTATGGCAACTTCTTTATCGATAATTATCCAAAACCTATTACCCTAATCCAAACTATCTCGTCCGAGCGATATTCGATCCCGCACACAAATACTCCAACCAACATGCATGTCTTAATATGTAATAACCATTGCTCAGCCAACAACTTTATGACAACTTGTAGAGATTAGTGGGGGATATTTTAGTCAAACCAAATCAACCTAACCCTAGCCTAACTAGTTCGGCCCACTCTTGCTTGGGGGAGGGGTTAAGTTATGACTCTATTAGTAGAATTTTATTAATTAAGCTTCTTCTTCTTCAAGCTAACCCATTCCCTAATCAAATTACTCCAAATTAATCCCAATCCTTTGACATGGAGATCCAGGAGCTTGGGGGAGCAAGTAGGCTATTGGAGAGTAGCTAGTAAGGAGGAGATTGTTTCCACTACTTTCCTTTCATGTCCATTTTGAGTTTTATTAGAAATCCATCTTCCAATAGGTATAACACTTAATTTTTCCTTTATTTAGATTCTAATTATTATATTTGATCATTAGGAACCCACCCATACAATAGCGCTACCTATATGAAGAAGAACTAGGTTCATATGACCTTTATTGTGACTTCTATATTGACTTTTGTGGCCAAATTAGAGAAAATCCGAGTTTGGGCAATTATGTGTTTGATAGAATATTTCTCTAGTGATTTTAGAGTGAGATGCATCATTCGAAAGGGCAGGTATGTCCACAATTGGATATGGTGAGCGTGTATCACGATACATCATTATACGGTGTCGTAGGAGGGGTATTTGCATGTGTAGTGAGCTCTAGCATGCCAAATTCTTCGTGATGCATCTTTGTAGCTATAATATATATTATATATACCATAATTATTATATTAGTTGTTTTTATGGGACTTAGGAAGTGTATCGTGGTGTTGTGAAGGCGTATCGCTAGTGTATCATTAGTAGTTGGTGAGTATCTTGGTGTTACACACCAAGTGTTAAGCTTTTAGCTTGAGGTATGTTCACATAGTGTACTATATATATCTATATATATAGATATTAGTATATATAAATATATACATTGGTATATATGTATGTATGTAAGTATATGTGTGGTTATATGTAAGTTTTGGTGGAGTTTATAAGTTGCAGCTGCTGATGTGTGTGTATCAAGGAGTTAAAGAGTATTTAGGCTAGTGTGATCTTGGTGGTGTTGTTGCTGATATTGCAGCTATGGTTGGGTACTACACAGCTAGGTGCAGGAGGGTATTGAGGGTGTGAAGTGCAGGTGGAGTTCTAGGGATTATTGTAGTGAGGTATTGTTGTTGTTGGTATATCGATGAGGGTGTTCAAGGTGTTGCTGCAGCATTTATATGTTGAGGTGGGACTCACATATGATCAGTGAGGAGTGGAGAGTTTGGAATCAGTGTGAGGAGTATTGTGGGTGAGTGAGTATCTAAGATACATTAGTATCAGGCCTAGGACTGGGTATGTTCATGTGAGTATCAGTGGATCATGTTACATGGTGAGGACTGCTAGTAAGGCTGTTCAGTGGAGTGTAAAGGAGTTGGGGAAGAACCTGGAACCATTATGTGAAGGTTAAGATTTAGAAATGGTACATGATATTAATTTAGGGACTGCTGGGTCCATGGTGATAAACTCAGATTTGAGAGGTAGGATGGGGTCTGATACCTTAGTATCAGTCCGGTATTTAGTACAGCAAGCTAAGCTTGGTATGCACACTTGTGTAAGGGGTTATGTGTGATCAGTTATAAGTATTGGTGCACTATGAGGTTGAGGAGCAGTTGGTTTGGAGGGTAATTGTATGAAAGTATGACCTGCGGGCAGTTGGGGTATGGATGAGGATCAAGCATCAGAGGTGTTGAGGGATGCTTGTAGTGGTATCAGTATAGACTGATGACTAAGAGTATCAGTAGCTTGTGTGCAATAATCTCACTAAACACCCAACTATAGATCTAACTATTTACCTATCTACCTATTCACCTATATATATATTGAGGAGTTAACAGCAAGGATATTCAGTTCAGTCAACTGAACTGATGGGGGGCTCATGAAAGGTTAGGTAGTTGTTCATTCCAGAGAGATGAGTGTATCAGAGACTAAGTGTCAAGGATTCATGTGCAGATCTTGATGTATACAGGGACGTACCTGGATGTACAGGTTTTGAGTATTGTAACTAAAAGTTATAGTAAATACTATGTGTTACAGTCCTTTGAGCAGGTGTAAGGATGGTATGCAAAGTATCAGGCCAAGGGGTAGCAGTTTAGGAGTTCATAGTATTCAGGAAGTGGCTTTCAGTGTGGATAGTAGTGTACTTGATATCAAGATAAATGTCCTAGTAGTCTAGTATCAAGTGGGAGTAGCAAATGACTGGGACCAAGGTATTAATGAGACATGCAATTATGAGCTAGTATGTGAGTTGGGTAAGGGAGAATATTAGTTATGTTATACTAAGGTAATAGTATAAGGTATCATCTAGTATAGTTAATATTAACTAGTATTAGTAATATTAACAAGTATATATAAGTTATATATAATACTTAGTAATATTAGCTAGTATAGCTAATACCTTTAAGATATGGACCTAAAAATCTATGTATAGCCTAGTATCACCTAGTATTACTTAGTTTAGCCTTGTAACCAACCTATAAGTTAGTTTTGAGACAAGAATCAAGGTATCAACCTAGTTTGACTAGTATGACCTAGTTTGGACCTAGAAATCATATTTTTATTTATTTTAAAATATTTACTACTCTAATACACCAAATGACATAGAATTTAATATATAGGTTTGTATGACACCAATTTTGACATCGAGTTATATTATTTGCTGAAGACCACAGGCGAGTACATCTCTCTGTTAATTTTTATTACATGATAGTATATATATTATATGTTCTAGAACTCTATACTTGATTTCGACACATGGTTACATGGACTGGTAGTATATGGATCCTGTCAGGAGATGTTATCCCTTGTCACGAACTTCAAATACTCCTTCTATATATACTTTATCGTATACATCGGGTATTCCTTGTGCTCGTGTTCATTCGTGTTCTTCGTGTAATTATATTATTCGTGTACGTAGCATATCGTAATCGGATCCAAGAGTATTGGTTGGGACGGGGGAGTAGATGTTAGTTATGAAATCAAGCCCATAGTGTATTCATGTTCATGCCGATTATACATCTCACGTGTAATAGAGTTACCTTAGAATAAACATGTTCAACCTAAACTGATCATATAACGAACTTGTGCTCTAAGGCACTTAGTTAGTAGTCTTGTTTCTCTTACTTGCAGTTTATTTCATATTGCTTGTATTTATCATTCCAGTATTTTTCTTGCTTATCTCAGATATATTTCTATTTCCTAGTTTGTCACTCCCCAGTCCTAAAATATGTAGGACTAGAAACATGTAAGCATGCCAACCGCATGTATATGGAAACTCCAATATATGGAAACCATAACACATGCGTACGTTGTAATATGAATAATAATTCACAAGTGGTATATAATTATCACAAGTCACAGGGCATAACTAAATCTAATCCATAAAAAATCATAAATGAATAAATAATCAATCAACTACATAACTGAATCTCAAGTACGAAGTATCAAAGAATGATAGTTGGGTGAAAACAAATCCACTGCCAAACTAGAATATAAAAGTAACAATACAAGTACATCCATTAATAAGCAATAAGACTCGAAGAGAAAACCTCCTCAAAATATAAGTAGCTAGTACGAATCTGCGCTGCTGCTAATACTCATGAACATCTACACCTGGAAAGGGACCAGGTCCTTAGAGGGACGTAATAAGATACATAGAAGCATGCCAATAAAGTACTGAAATAAACATCCAATGGGTCGCCTAACCATCTATGTGAATGCAGTTTGAGAATAACTTTCCAACAAGTGGGCTATCTGGCCATAAATGGGATTGGCATGATTCTCTCGGAGAATCAGGGGCCTACAATGTATGTCATCTTTTGAACGCTAGAGGCCGCCAGTAATATAGGGGTCATCACCGCCACGTATCTCCGGCGGAGCGTACAAATTACAGAAAAAAAGTACAAAGGAGTCCAAATGCCTTACTTGTTGTTCTCCCTACCCCATACTCTAAGTATGTCACATCCATGACACGATAGCTACTACGCCGAGTCGGAGTGCAAGTATCGGCGTCGTAACTTTGGTTCATAGCCTATCGTTAGTACAATAGCCCAACCCTACAACCAAACAAGGACAATGATTGAACCACCGTACTACAATAGTCTATGTCCATGGACTACTAATAACTGCTAAGTCTTCTAGCATGCAATTTATATCAGCAGTTATCCCTAATGCACGTCCCAAACGTACATGAGGCCAGCCTATCACGCAAGTCCGTGTTCTATATGAGACTCACACTCGTGTAACAACTGTGTCACGGCCAATGAAACCTAAGAATTCCTCATGATAATAGGGTGGTCTCATAAACTAGGTCAACAGGCATATACATAATAAAAATAGAATACGACGACACCGTTGTTGCACCCAAGTTCTCTTGGACACGCAGTTTATATAACAGTTAATATATATGAAATAAATGAACAGAAATAAGATGCATGCAAATATGGAATATAAATTATAGTAAAATGGCAAGGTATACTTGCCTGCTCTAAAAAAGAATAAAGTCCCAACTCAAGGCGTCGTCCGATCTACCCGCCACATAAATTAAACAAGTTAGGTTACAAAAGTGGGTGAATAGATTTCTCCATTTTAATCAATTTTAGTTCTAAATAAAATAACCTAAAATATTATTTTAATCTTATTATAATTTGATTTTATTGTTAAACTCTAATTTTGGTCCAAAGAATGTTAACTTTACGGATTTGTGATCCCTGGCACGCAAATTGAGGCAATCCGTTGACAAAAAGGTCAACCAACTCAAATTCTAGATTTGTGTATAGAATCATATAGATTTTAATGCTATATGAATGCTGGAATCGACAGTTTCATAAAATCACAAGTCGGTAAAGAGTTATGGCCACAAGGGCGCACAGATGACAATTTTCGGTGGTTTCATATTTACGTCTACGTTGCACAAATTTTACAGTAGATTAAACTTGCATATTAAATTCTGAAAAAATAGTTTTATGTAAGTTTATCATGTCAGATTTTTGAAACTTTAAACGGCTCATAATTCCGAGTTCGGGATCTCCTGAAATCTCGAAAATACGAAAATGCATCTGATTTTGGACAACTGGCACTTTTAGAATATTTTGTAAAAATAGGTTCCGAAATTACTGAAATAATTTATATATTCAGAAAACTAACCTTGATATTGTTCTAACAAAAAAAATTGGAATGCGTTTCGAGTCCGGAGCTAGGAGATATCGTCTTTTTAAGTCGTCATAACTACTAGAAAATGAGACTGAATTTATGACAAATTTTGACTGTTTTTTAGAGGAGTTTGGGGAAGAAAAATATCAAAGATGAGTTTATTTTATAAGTCTAATAGGTATTTATAATTGTGGAGACTATTTAATTGAATACGACTAGGATTGGCTAATTTGGATATGATTAGGATCTGTTTAAATAAGGATAGGATATGCATGAAGTTGCTTTCCTAGTAGGCTCAGGATTTAAATTAATTTTGAAATAGAGTTTGAGTTTATCTCAATAATTTATAATCTTAAATATAATTAAAGATAATACAAATAATTTATATATAATATTATTAATATCTATTAACACTAAATTAGCATCTATCTAATATTAAGACTATATATATCCAAATAAATCCTAAATAATTTAAAAAATGTAAATAAATTCCTTAAAATTCTAAATAAATTACAAAAAAAAATATTTAAATATTTTAGTCCCAAATTAAATATTTGGTAGTAACAACATGCAAGTATGGTCGCATAGTAAATCATGAAAGTCCTAAAAATTTATGTTTCCTTGGTTTTATTTACCAAAAATTCTAGAAAATCTCCAAAAATCTAAAATAGCCTAAAAATGATTCTAAATAAATATTTATATAAGTAAATATATCAAGAAATTTATTTTTTAATTAACTAAGAGAATACTCTAAAGAAATTTAACATCTATAATAAATATAATAATATAAATACACACAAAATACCTATTTTGGGTGAGGGGGTTTACAATCTACCTAACTTAAAAGAATTTTGTCCTCAAAATAAAAATAAGACATGATTTTCTAAATCATTCACATTTGTATGTAAGACATGTCAATCACAATCTCTTATAAAAATTTAAATAATAAAATATATTCAAATCTATCGCAATCACTTCAAAATTAAAATAACCACTATTTAAATCAAAATTCAACCTGTCGTAATCTCTTCTCAATTTTTAAATAATCAATATCCAAATCTAACTCAAATCTATATGACATCCCACATCAAAATTTATATCATAATTTCTAACTATCATAATCACCTCTAGACTTTGAACAATAAACAATTCTAATCAAATCTTATTCCTATTCTCAACTTAAGAATTTTGTACTCTTCAAATGTTTAAACTCAATTTACATCCTCAACATTTCAAATAGGTAACCCAACAATCAAAATTCAACTTTTAATTCAAATCATCAAATTTGGAATTTAATCCGTCCATGTTCATGTTTAGAATTTTATTTATTTTCCTCAAGATTTAAATCGATGATTCAACCTTCAATATTCAAAATTTAAATCATGTGCTCAAGTTATAAATATTTGGTCCGAAATATCAAGATTTCAAAAATTTATTAAATACTCATCCTCTAACTCTCCATATTTAAAATGACTTAATCTCTCAATCTAATCTTACTTGATCACAATCTAAAGAAATTCACCTCAAGTTAACAATGCAACTTCTACCCAACTTAGAATTTACCAATCTATCACATAAGGCTATATATTTAAGAAAAATATTCCTTAAATTATTTAATCGTGTTATTCAATCCTCAAAGTTTTAACACACAAAATATCTCACATGTGATATGCCCTTAATTATTAAAGATAGTCACAAGGTAATATAATTGGCCTATAGGGTATATCTAGTACTCTCCGTGTATCAAACTTATACTAAGCATGAACGTTCGTCTTTCCAAAATAGGGGAAGACGAAAAACAATAATAAGGAATTCAAGGAGGAGGTGATAGAATACAAGTACGGGGTTCAAAGCGATTAAAGAATTCAAAAAAAAAATTATCAAAGCAGTTGTGGATTAAAATCCTATTTTGGTAGATTCTTATTCAGATGCTTATATCAGTACAGTTATGTAACCGATACGATATGCTCAGACATGTCTAGAGGCTAGTATATTCGTCTACTAGTCAACTATATATCTCAATCCACGTAAAGTAGTCATACAAAAAGCAAACCAAATGCACTAAGGTTGATCAGACCATAATACACTGATTCTGATTAGACAACGTATTAGTGTGGTTGATCAGACCCCAATAACACATATGTCATGAACAAGCTCGATAAAAGAATAAGCTTGCAAAACTAGGCTATAATAGCAGCATAGGTCGAGGTAGTTCAGAAAATATAAGTAAGTTGGATTATGATGAAAGAAGTTACAAAATAATTCAGGTTTACCAAGAAGATGAGACTCATCCGGTGTTGTGCCTGTACAACTGCCATACTAACTCTTAATCTAAGTCTCTAGTCGACCAATGGGGGTATGGGCCTCTAAGTTCTATAGTCTGGATAAACACTATCTTCTTATGCTAGCATATAGTTGGTGTCATTCAGTTATACTTCATTAATGGGTCAAAAGGACTATGTGATACTAGGTTGCGATGCATAATATCCACTTAAAAGAATAAACTAATATTGTAACTGCCTTAGGGAAATTCTACAAAGTAACCTTGTACTTATAAATAAAGTAGAAACTCTTGTTGGGATACACAAGAAAAGATCTTGGTACTTATTAGGGTATCCTATTGCATTATAAAGGTAATGGTCATATTAAGTCTTAATCCTAGTGCTTATAGAACAAGGTATTAATTGTAAGAATGGAAAAGTTACTGGCTTTCAAGTGAAAGAGGATATAACTTGTATTGAGGTGTGGGTACAAATTACATAATTTGAATCAAAAGGATAATCATCAAGTAACAATCTAAAAGAAATAACTCAAACTATCAAGTTCTAACTACTAAGCACAAAATTTCAAACTTTAAGAATTACAACGATAATCCTAGCAAACTATATATCCTTAACATAAAAGAATATCACTTGGCCTACAACCAGAAGGATTATGTGGCACGAATTAAAAGATGAAGAAAAGAAAAATATAATTAGTCGTCGCACAAATAGCGAGCGTTAAGCTTTCAGAGGAACAAGATATGAAATTAAAATAGAGAGACTCTTGATAACATCATGGTTTCCTAAGGGAAATGTGGTATGCTAATCTCTGTGTTCGAGGTATGATCAAGGAAAAAGTTTTCTATTCATTCCTCTTAGTTTTCTAAGGTACAGTTCTGCTAATATCAAGATAGAAATCTAATTTATAGTTCTCTAATACTATCTCACTATGAAAGTTAGATTTAGTCATAATATTCAACCTTGAATTTCTATTGGTTCCTCAATACTAGGGTCAAACAATATGGTTAAATTTCTAACTAACCCTAGTAGTGTCTATACTACTCTCAAGTCTTTCATAAATATATCAAGGGATAATGGTCAATTAATCTACAAGTAAGGGATGCTAGGGTTCATTAGGTATTCTAAACTTAGTGATGTGCCAATATTCTAGTTGTATTCTTAGTAAGAATGTTACCCTAATTATCATCCTAATAATAAGGATTCCTATATTATAGCAGAAGGCTACATTCAAGGAACTTTTAGGGAAGTACATGAATCAAGCATGATGTAATTATTTAAATAGAATGGACTGGAAGGAAGGTGAGTTATAGTCAATTGTGGATGAGATCCTATACTCTAATTCTAGGTGCAGGCTTGCTAGGTACAGTAACGTAACCGAAATAATATGCTCTCGACCTGCATGGGCTACCACTAAAAATATGTCACGCCCCAGTCCCAAAATACGTAGGACTAGGAACACGTAAGCATGCCAGCCGCATGTATATGGCAACTCCAATATATGAAAACCATAACATATCTGTATGCTGTAATATGAATAATAATTCAAAAGTGGTATATAATTATCACAAGTCACAGGGCATTACTAAATCTCATCCACAGAAAATTATAAATGAATAAATAATCAATCAACTACATAACTGAATCTCAAGTATGATTTATCAAAGAATGATAGTCGGGTGAAAATAAATCCACTACCAAACTAGAATATAAAAGTAACTTTGCAAGTACATCCATTAATAAGCAATAAGGCTCGAAGAGAAAACCTCCTCAAAATATAAGTAGCTAGTCCGGATCCGCGCTCCTGCTAATATTCATGAACATCTATACCTGGAAATGGACCAGGTCCTCAGAGGGACGTAACAAGATACATAAGAGCATGCCAATAAAGTACTGCAATAAATATCCAATGGGTCGCGTAACTATCTATGTAAATGCTGTTTGAGAACAACTTTCCAACAAGTGGGCTATCTGGCCATAAATGAGATTGGCATAATTCTCTCGAAGAATCAGGGGCCTACAAAGTATGTCGTCTTTTGAACGCCAGAGGCCACCAGTAAT